>JAFISD010000185.1:0-60219 GCA_022560085.1 Helminthosporium solani
ATTTATTTTTATTTTTTTTTATTTTAAAATTCATAAAATAATTTCAATCCTGCCTAAATTAAACCACCAATTATTAAACAACCCCCCCCCCCCCCCCCCCCCCCCCCCCCCCCCCCTCTCAAATCATCTCTGTTGTATGCTCAGCAGGCGTATCGCGTCCTCGTAACGGCAAGCGGCAAGACTGGCCATTGAAAAGAACAGTGTGCCTGTCTTTTCGATCTCCAGGCACCCATCCCACCATGTCGACGAGTCGCGCCGACGAGCAGAGCCACACAGCCCTACAACCCCTTCTTCCCCTCACGCCTTTCCTTTTCCCTCTTCTCGTAAATCATACTTGTAAACGGGTCTTCCCACCTCCTCGCCACACTGTAAGCGACAGCCACAAGGCCAGTAAGGAAGATCCCAGCAGGTTTCCCGTGCCAGATTGCGGTCGCGAGGAACGAAAGCGTGGAGCCGTGGTACATGGGGGCTTCGCTGACATTGAAGGGAAACGAGGTTACAGGGGCGTCCATTACTATTTGCGGCAGATGGGTGGTCAGCTTAGCGCAGCGCAACGCAGCGTAGCGAGTGGAAAAAGGTGGGGGGGAGAAGTGGAATGTATGGTAGGGGGGATATATAAATCCAAGTGGAAAACTTACAGATGCCGAAGTAATCTCCTAGGTACGTCCCTGTTACACCGAGCGCCCACATCGATGTCAGGACCAAGACATTGCCACTAAGGAAGAGCGGGATGGCGGCGTATTTGACCAGCGGGGAGAGGAGGGCTGGGTGAGTTGGCTGCGCGGAGAGCGCTTCATTGTATCTGCATGTGTATTGGAGATTAGAATTCTGGCAGGTTTTTTGCTGGAGGCATGATTGGCGAGGGGGAAGATGCGTACAGGTAATCTCTGAAGATGCCTAGGGAGAAAATTGTCACGGCGAGACCGTAGCATCCTAGTCGCGGGTTGCCGCCTGCGAGTTTGGTGAGGATTTTGTTGTGGTATTCTGTGTTACTCTTTTGTTAGTCTTGTTTTCGCCAGTACATGGTGCTTTGTGTATTGTCCGTCTGGTGCTTGCGGATGGAGTTTGGCGGTATGGGGTGGCAACAGAGGGGGGAGGGAGTGTAAGTAAAGTACCTTGTGTAGCAGCGATGCTGTACACTTTAATGTTAGTAAAATTATAGCTTTTTGGACACTTTTGAATGAAAAAAAAAACAGGGAACATACTTCCAAAACGTAGGATTGAATAGGATCGAAGCTGCAGAAACTGCCCTCTTTGTCAATCGTGTTTCTTTGCTGGGGTTCTGGCGCTTTGTTTATGGAACTCCGCGGACAAACTGGTTACTCACTCCAGAAGCTGGGCTGGCTGAAATCGACTAGATCGCTCATATTGGTACAACGTGAACTGGAGTCTCAGGATTACGGAAATTGGCGGTGGAGGGGTTAGAGGAAGTGTGTAGGAGGTGGTGTTCTTGCAGATGCGCAACGGCGTGGGGAAGCTCGGTGGAGCATAGCGGCATCTCGGCAATTCAATTTCTGCGAGGACGTCATCGCTTCGAGACCATCATGTGTCGAAACACTGTCACACGCTAGCATCAAAAATCATCGTGATATTGTTTCCAAGGGTATCAAGCCTACTTCATCACGGATCCGTATGTATTTCCCCCAACCTACAAACTCTTAAACAGCACCGACCACATGAAGACTAATAACCGTCACGCAAATGAAGATCCAGGCAGTCCAAAATGAGAAACAGCTAACGACCAATAGCCAGCTGCAGACACTTCGATATCAAAGCTAGGCTGTAAATCCATTATTGTCGCAGCTGAATGGACCGCCAAAGCCCGTTTGTTTGTAACCGTCGATGATACTCTGAACCGTGGCATACGTGCCACCGGTCAAGAACAGTAACCCAACACAACAAAGAGCGATGTTGAATAAAAAGCCTGCCCAGCCGCGGATGCCACGCGTGCGGAAGTAGTTCTTCCCATAGTCCATACCTCGCATGCGGAAGTAGGCAACGCCCCAGTAGATGAAGCCGAAGAAGGCATCGAAGAGCGAGCTCATCAGCGACAGTAGGTCTGAGAAGAAGGGAATGACTTCGGCAACGATGAAGGCAAGGGTCCAAAGTATGGCAAGGATGCCAGCCCAGGCAGCCCAGCCTTTGACGGTGTGTTTGCCCATATGCTCCGTCTCGCGGAACAAACGAAAGAAGATGAAGCGCGCGGAGACGGAGGCATAGAGCACACCCAAAAAGATGATGGTCGGGATCATGAAGGAGAAGGAGACCTTTAGGTACACCGGGTTACCGAGCGAGCCAAAGGCGGGTGCCGTCATGTAGTTTGAACCCGTGTACGCATAGACGATAGCGCCAACCAAGCTAAAGACCAGGATTTCGGCTATGGTAACGGCCCAGAGTGCCTTGGGGAAATCCCTGGGTTCCTTCATCTCGGCAATGAAGCTCGGGAGAGTAATTTGACCGATGAAAGTGTAGCTGATGTTCATGAAGGCGTTCATACCAGCTACAAATGTCGTGCTCTTGGGGGGAATAGCAAAGACTTTCAAGGGATTGCTCTCCACGTACTTTGCCGGGTGATCTTCAATTCCTGCGAAAACGGTAGCCAGAAGGACGGAAATGAAGGTGAAGATGGCGGACAAAGTGGCACCCTTGGCGAGCGCGTCAAAGGTTCGCGGCAGAGAACAAACCCAGGAGATGATGGCCACAATCGCGCTGAATCCAATTGTGCACACGGAGTGACCGGTTATGGTGTTGAGATACTTGGCCCCTACCAAGCAGTGGAGACCCTGTTTGGTGTGAGTATTCGCCATCTCCTTTCAAATTGGGCGTAGTATACCTGGATGAAGGTGTTGTTCAAGATGAACATGACTGCCGTGAACCAAAAGGCCCAACGGTGGTTATAAAAGATCATCTGACCAAGATCGCAAACATCGCGAATCTCGGGATGGCGCATGCAGAACTCCCTAGGAAAATCAGATCGACTCAACCCCATTTCGATGGAAAGACTGACCAGCAAATCAGGGAGGTGTACAGCACCAGCGCAGCTACCACGACGGTGAGAATGAGACCCGGCACGAGACCAAGAATGGAGTACGACCACGGGAACGACATGATGGCCAAGCAAATGTACTCGGAGAACAACAGCGCGGCCGTCTATCGAAGGTCAGCATTTTGCGGCATTGTACAGCAGAATCGTAAACAATTCTGCTGAATGAAGTCGGAAAAGCATCGGCGAGCTTTTGCGATGGGATTGGAAACACGAACCTTTTGCCAGCTGCACGTGCGATACTTGATGTCGTTGTCTGCTTCGAGCGCGATCTGCTTCCCGACATCTAAACTCGAAGCCTCGCTACCATCCATGTCGGGTCTCGCAGGGTCTTCCAACCTTTTCAAACTTCCCTTGCGGCTGGCGCCTTCTCCCGTAAAACTGCCCTTTTCCGCATCACGATACTTGTCAGAGGTGAAGACGCTGTTGTTGTTGTTTACGTTGTTGATATCTGAAGATGGCGACTCTGCAGCGGGGGCTGCAGCGGTGGCCTTCTTGGAGCCAAAGCCTAACGCCATTTGATGGAGCGGATGCTCTCAGTGAAGGGAGTGTAGTAAAAAGGAGGACGGGAGTTCGAGTCGAGCAGCATTAACCACTGGTTGGAGCGATGGTGGGGAAGGGTCGAAAAATGAGATGCAGTGAGGAGAAGTAAGAAGAAGTAGGTGAGCGCGGTGAGACAAGATGGTGAATGCGCCTAGGGTGAATGACCAGGGCAGGGTGTGGGCTGCAGCTATATCAGTAGTGAGATTTCAACCATGGAGATCTGCGCTTCAGCTGCACGTGTGGAGACGAGGAGAGGGCCTGTCATACATTTTTTTTACGGCGCCGTTGGGTCTGATGTCACCGGTCCGTTTGCGCTCGCGGGTGGAAGAACGGTGGTGGCGGCGGCGGTGATGGTAGTAGTAGCAGCAGCAACAGCAGCAACAACGACAACAGTAATAGTACTCCGTGTCCAGCACGCAGTTACACGCACATGTGAGAGACACTGACTATCTAGAGCTATAAATTCAGGAATGGGGCTCGGGGTTCGCGGGTTTAGTTCCAGACGGTTGGATGGCAAACGGCAGACAGGAAAAGCGCATGGATAGCCTGGAGCACTCCCTGGAGCATCATCCCCTGGAGCATCCAAAATGATGGGAAAGCCGCAACAATTGCGAACACATGTGGAGAACGTTGCCATTGTACCGCTATCTAATAAAACCGCACAGCTCTCATTCGTTTGAGTACGGCGTCCATTGTACATCAACGACATGCCATCTCCCTTGCAACTCGACGAATACAAAGCGCCTCTGATTCACTGGCCCGTTATATTGCGCTAGAGGGAACGCTATCTACTTCGCCTGGTTGGAAACGACGTCAGAGGCAATTATGCTGCTGCGTGTTGCGTGTGTGCTCCGTATTCCTTGCCTCTTCGGCCGCCCCGTTGTCTGTTGCGTGCGTGTGTGTGGCGACGCGAGGACGGGATGGTCTGACGTGCAGGATCTATTGCGATCTGGGATTCCTTGTTCGGGGTTCATGTCGTACTGTACACGCACACGCGCAAAGAAACAGATAGAGTCCCCAGACGACGAACCGAATAGAAAAGGATTGGATGGCGGAGTGCTCTCTAGTAGAATCAAATACCATATAGAAGAAGACATATATAACCTTCAACGCGCCGCACCTCGAATCCAAGCAGACAACCCAACAACCACTATCTAATAAACTGATACGGAGTACTCCGTACACAATCACAACTACACAGCAGCAAAAGCCAACTTCTGCCCAGACCCAAAACGGCTACATGGTGCCCGTAAGCATCAGCCGAGAGAGCTTCGCATGTCTTAAGGCGAGATTGGCGCACACCATCCATACAACCGATTGCATCATCTCACCCACCACCACCACCACTCGCAACGCCTACTTCCCGCTTCCCCAATGTTTCCCACCAGCTGATCTCGGTGCGGGCGCACGTAGGGCGGTGCACAATACTTCCCTTCCCCCGCACCCCGACACGCGCTCTTTGGGTCCCCGACGCGGAGAACTGTCGGGCGGGAGAGGAGCGGAGAGAGGAGAAAGCAGCGCCGTGACATAGATACAAACACCATCTACCACCCCCTTATATTCTCATTAACTAATAAATACTTACTCCACATGCCATCACATCCAGCACTCAACTGTGTACGAGCCACTCCACTCCGTACGGAGTAAATATATATGTATTGTGTACAATAGAAACATCATCCCCCCCAACACGAATAGAATCCAAGCCTTATGTGCCGTCTTGGTCCCCCAATGCCCAGCCACGCCAAACGCTTAACGAAACCACCGCTATCTACTAAGTAGACATACCTAAGTACGGAGTACTTATCTAACACATACAAGCCAAGTAGAGTACTTCTTATAGGCAGAAGTGGCCGGCACAGGTAAAACACACAACCACCACAGATCTCACACGCACCACGAGCGTAGATAGTTAGATTCGAATCAAAAAAGAAGAAAGGGAGAGAGAGAGAGAGAAAATTTACACAGTTGAAAAAACTCTCTCTAGGACTCGGATTTTTCCCCCCTTGTTCGCATGCACTAACTACACCATCATCTATTCATCTAAACAACAATACATGACAACCTTGACCACAGATGCGCCCGCTAAAAAAACACACATACACAAACACATACACGCAAACGCAAACAATGATGACGATAAGCCCCGAAAATCAAATCAAATCAAATCAAATCAAACTCTCCCCACCATTCCCCCACCCCTGATTTGGATTCTGCGCAGGTTTCTGCGGCGCCTGTTGTTGCTGTCGCTGTCGCTGTTGCTGCTGCTGCCTTTGCGCCATACTATTCATGCTAAGCCCACTGTTCGCACTAACCGTCCTATTGCTACCCATTGGTGGCGGCGCGATGCTGAAAGAATTATTACTGCTCAAGGGAGGAGGCGCGATGCTAAAAGAGCTGTTACTGCTTGGAGGAGGCGCAATGCTGAATGAACTCAAATTGGACCCTGGTTTCGAAGGCGCTGGCGACATGCTAAAGGAGGAGTAAAGATTGCTTTGCTGGGGTTGCGACTGCGAGGGGGGTGGGGCGATGGAGAAGTTGGAGAAGCCGCTGCTTGTGGTTGTTGTTGTTGACGAAGGTGCGCCCCAAGGGTTGGAGGTGAGTGTAGAGCTGCTACCTGCGGCCCTGCTCCAGTCGATGCCCGAGCTAGCCGGAGATGTGTAAGAGGGTGTTGTTGCGGTTGGCGAAATCATGCTTCCCATCGGCTTCTGTTGGCTTTGAGAGAATGATGATCCAATTCCTGGATTGGCGGGTGCCATTGCTGGGAATGCCGAGTTGAGCGAGCCCATCGTGTTGTCTGGGGTGATGGTTCTAGCTGCACCGAGTGATGGCGTTGTCAAATTCGTGGGTGGTGGTGGTGGTGACACGGGTGGACTTGACCACGAGAAGGCAGCTGCAGGTGATGCATTTCTCACAGATGATGCACGGTTGACGGCTGGCCGAGATGGTAGAGTGGCGGAGGAGGCAGAAGAGGCCGAAGCATTTGCCCAGGGGTCGCCACCAAGCATGTCGGAGCCGGCGTTCGTGCCCTGATTGCCTCGAACAAGCGCTTCGAACCCTGCATCTCCTTCACCGTTCGGAGTATCAAGCCCGTTAGAGGCAGGAAGGCCACCAAAACTCATAAACTCGTTGCGAGATGTCGCTGGTGCGTTGCTCGCACCGAGCTCTTGAAGCTTTCGAGTCTGTTCGTTCTCTACTCGCGCGGAAAGAGATTTGATGAGTGCCATATAAGCCTGAAACTGCGAGAGATTGAGAAGAGGTCCCAGGCTAAACTGCCATAGAATTGGAAGCACGTCCATAGCGAGGAAATCGCTGTCAATCTGATTTCCGATAGCTTTGAAAACGTCAAGCGCTGCCATCTAGAATGTTCATTAGCAAGAATTCTCCAAACCGGAATGTGTCCAGCTTACCATTACAGCAGGCTCCTTTGTCTTGATAGCCCGAAGCAACGGCACAACCTTTTCCTGTATGGTGTACTTGTCCAAGATCGAAACATTCGACTTCGTCTTCGGCTGCTCGACCATGCCAGTCAATCCATCGCCTTGGGACCCATCTGGTTCATCATTACCACCTCCACAGAGCGTCTTGAAAGCTTCCAAGCCGCGAATCTTGATCCCCATACTGCTAGTTTTAGCAAAGATTGTAGCAATGACCGGGAAGAGCTCGTTCTTGGTAGTAGAAAAGTCGAGGATCGGGAGGGCCACTGGAAGTGTGCGTAAAGCAGCATCAACCAGCGAATGAGTTGGTGATTCAAGAGCGTAATTGATAATGGGCAGGATATCGTCCTTGAATTCCTTGCCACCGCAATTTTGTGCAGCCACGTTCATGTTTTCAAGCACAATCATCAGACCAGCTTCCTTCAAACTATCGCGCTCTTGGGCGGCACCTTTGATGGCTGTCAAGAACGTTTCTCGTAGCTTTGGAATGACTTTTTCGGTGAAGGCTCGTTTTCCGGAGGGTAATGTAGTTATGATCTTAAAAACGTTCTGTAGTACGAGGGCAAGAAGCTCGCGGTCCTTCATCTCCTCGAGCAGAGCTGGTAACACCTTCTTCTCCATCACCGACTTGGGAAATTCTTTCAATATCCTTGGCAATCCGCGCATGAACTGATTCTTCTCATTTGGTGTCTTCGCTGGCAAGGAATCGAGGAAGCGTATCGTCGATACAAGAATGTTGTCAAAATATTGCGCCTGCTGGAACTCTTGAGCATTCAGTCTTTGAGCTGGCCGTCTGGTGATGAGACGATCCAGGACTCCGTTGACCACATCTCGCGGCATCGACTGCGAGCACATGAAGTTGTTGGTTTTGTTTGGCACCGAAGCGGATGTTGAGAAGGCCCGCTTGTATGAAGATTGGCTACCATGGAACTCCAGCGGACTCTTATGCGGTGAATTGTACAGCGCTATGACGAGTATCCCGAGCGAGAACATGTCTGCCGCTGGTGTAATGCTTCCGTCCAGAACAAAATCTGGCGATGTGTAATCCAGATTAAGCTGAACATATGGTGGCAATCGCGCGTCATGGTTGAGGACTTCGGAAAGGGGGATGGGAGTGACCGAGGTGGGTTTAGTAGAGTTCTCGGGCGGGGTGCAGAAGGCGAGTCCAGAGATCTTCCAGTCTGACTGTCACGGCTATCAGCATTGGCTTGGGAGCGATGACATTGGTGTTGCCTACTTTGGCATTGACAAATATAGCGTCCGGCGTCAGGTTGGCATGCACCAAGCCAGCGCTCTCGTGCAAAAACTCCAGGCCCTTGGCGACCTGTAGCAACCCCTTCTGGATCTCGAGTTCATCGATTTCCAGCTCTCGCCTTCGCTTCTGACCATCGGCCTCCTCGATCACGTATCGACTGCGACGGTCACCCACACCCCCCGCCCTCTCCTGCTCGTCCTTCTCCTGGAGCAAGCCAGCAAGGGACGCAGTGACGGGTTCAGTCGCAAACATGAGCCCGCCGCCCCTCGTCTCCTCCACCGGTTCCGCCAGTTCGAGAATGCTGGGATGCCGCAGCCGTGCCAGAGAGCTTGCCTCCTTCTTGAGTCGTTCCACTACCTCCTCCTGTGCCCGCTTCAGCCCTGATGCTCCCGATGACCGTCCGCTCAGACTCCCGCCTCCCGGAGGATCCAGCGACTTCTTCTCTAGCACAAACACCGAGACGGGCTTCTTGGTAGACTTCTTCTTCGCATCGTAGATCTTCCACGGCCCTGAGAAGGACGTTGGCTCGGGGCTCAGCGAGTAATTGGTGTTGATGTTCGAGGTAAACGACTTGGACAAGTCGGACGCGAATTTGGAGAACATGCTGCTCGGCGCTGTACACGTGCGACGGAGGGCGCGCAGTTCGTGAGGGCGAGAGAGCGTAGGGAGATGTGGATGGGAATCGGAATCGCAGTCGGAACCGGGACTCCAAGACAGCGCAGATGGGTCGCGCACAGATTCAGGCCATCCTGACACGTTTTGTTTGCGTAGGCTTGCAAGACCAGATGTCTTGATTTATTCAGGACTCGGAATCACAATGCCAACGGGACAACTTTCTATGAGATGACATAAGCGTGGGGAAATCCACCTCACCCGCCCAGGAGCCTCATGTCAGATGTCTGGTATCTGATGAAGCTTAGAGCGCAGCAAACATGGCCTGGGATTGGGACAGGCATTCGTGTTAGCTCTCGTGAATAGCCTCAAGTATCATATGTTCACAAGATGAACAAACGCGCCCTTTCACGTCAAATGCAATGCTCCGATTGGCGGTGGCAGCCTTCGGGGAAGAATGAGTAGGTCCGACACGGTAAGCTTCGGCTCTAATATCATGGTTACAAAACCATCGCGAGTCAATTCTAATAAATCCATCGAAGACTTGACCGCTGCAAACAACACCACAACCACCACCACTTTCTCGCTGCTTTTCTTTGCCTCTGCGGTAATTCGTCACAATGCTGCAACAACGGTCAATGCGATTGCTATCTTCGCTGTCTCATTGCTCCTCCCGTCCCTTTGCTGCTGGTATCACTGCATCACTGCGATGTCGGAGTCAGCGACCGTACAGCATCCACGCTGATGCTTCAGTGGGCACATCGATAAAGGACATTGACCCTTCCAAGCTCAGCATCACAAAGACGACCACACCCAAGGCATTGCTGCCCCCAGAAGAGCTGATCTTTGGGCGCAACTTCACAGGTAGAAGCTCCCATGGCGCGTCACACGGGCTTCTGACTGACAATGCACCCAGACCACATGCTCTCGCTCGAATGGACGGCATCAGAAGGATGGTTGCCGGCAAAGATCACCCCGTACCAGAACCTTAGCCTCGACCCCGCGACCTGTGTTTTTCACTATGCATTTGAGTGTTTCGAGGGAATGAAGGCATACAGGGATAACAAGGGCGGTGTCCGATTGTTCAGGCCAGACCGGAATATGGCGAGGATGAACAAGTCATCTGCGCGAATCGCACTGCCTACGTTTGACGGAGACGCCATGGTGGAGCTGATTAGCAAGTTTGTGAAGCTCGACGAGCGCTTTATCCCCGAGTACGTCTATCCCCACTCTCTCCTATGCCCACAGGACTGACGATTCGGTAGGGCGCGTGGCTACTCGTTATACCTCCGCCCCACCATGATCGGAACCCAGCGCACACTCGGCGTTGGTCCTCCCGCTTCCGCACTGCTCTACGTGATTGCCTCGCCCGTTGGGCCCTACTACCCGACGGGTTTCAAGGCTGTGTCGTTGGAGGCCACAGACTACGCTGTGCGCGCATGGCCAGGCGGTGTGGGCGACAAGAAGCTGGGAGCCAACTATGCGCCATGCATTCTGCCGCAGATGCAGGCGGCGAGCCGAGGATTCCACCAAAATCTGTGGTTGTTTGGTGAAGAGGAATACGTGACCGAGGTCGGCACTATGAATTTGTTTGCTGCCATCAAGAACAAGGAGACTGGCCAGCCCGAGCTGTTGACGGCGCCGCTCGACGGAACCATTCTGGAGGGGGTCACGCGTGACTCTGTGCTCGGCCTTGCGCGGGAAAGACTTGAGCCCAAGGGATGGAAAGTGGATGAGCGCAAGTTTACCATGAAGGAACTTGCCAACGCAGCCGACGAAGGTCGCTTGCTGGAGGTCTTTGGCGCTGGCACCGCCGCCATCGTCAGCCCGGTGCGCCGCATCAGCTGGAAGGGCCGTCTAGTCGAGTGCGGCTTGGAGGACCATGTCGAGGCCGGACCGGTCGCGCAACAGATGAAGGACTGGATGGAGGCCATCCAGCACGGTGACGAGGACCACCCGTGGAGGTATGTTGTCGGTCGATTCAGCCTATCTCGAATTATAGCTAACATGAGGCAGTTACAAGGTTATTGGGTGAGAGCGAGAGTGGAGAGCAGCGGGGCCAAGAGAGCTCATAGATACCAAAAATACATAGAATATAAACATAGCGTCGAGGGTACTCCGTATATGCATGGAAGATGCAATTGAAGTCTTTTTTTGATGTTGATCTAAATTCCCAACGAATTCCCATTCAGCTTCCCCATGGGATGGATATGGTGATTCCCTACATGCCTGAAGCTCGTGGCTGGATTTGGCAAGCGCATGAGGCACTAGCTCAAAGCTCCCAACCTCCTCCTTATTGTCGCTGTCCGCACGCCCTTCATCCCCACCACCACCCATTTCCATCCAACGCAGCTGTCCAATTGCTCGCTTAGAGCTCCGGCGTCGTCTGCCCTGTTCGGACTATACAAACACCAACCGTCGCGATGCTGGCCCGCGGAGTGCTTGCTCGCTTGACGGCCGACGTGCCCACAACATGCACACACGACCTCGCGCGCGCTGCCCACGTCGTCCACCGCCGACTCCTTACGCGCAATGGCCTGTTCGCCACGTCGGCCGCTGCGCGTTCGCGAGCATACAAGGCTGCGCTCCTCCAATACCGTCGCTCTTATGTCACTGCAGCCACGACACCGACACCCAAGGTCAAGAAGGCCGTGAAGGAGGCCGTTGCCAAAAAGGCTACGCCAAAGACGAAACCAGCAGCGAAAAAGAAGGCCGCGCCAAAGCGGAAGGCAGTACCAAAGAAGAAGAAGGCTGCGAAGCCGAAGCCGAAGCCGAAGCCGAAGCCCAAACGCGTAAAGAAGGTCCTTACAGAAGAGCAGACGGCCAAGTTGAAAATAAAAGAGTTGAAGCAACGTGCCTTGAGTCCACCGACGAGCACATCCCCATTGTCCGCCTGGCAGGCTTTCTCTGCTGAAGTCCTAAGAGAAGGCGCAGCTTCCCCAGCCGCGCTCCAAGATGCCGGCGCTCGATTCAGAAAATTGACACCTGCGGAGAAGGAGGTGCGATCCCAAAGTACCCACGTATGCCACGAATCTTTAACTGACAGTAATTTGACAGCACTACAACCATCTCGCCAACGAGCGCACCAATGCTAAGCGTGCAGAGTACCGCGCATGGATTGAATCCTATACTCCTGACCAGATCCGAGACGCCAATAATGCGCGAAATCAACTAAAGCGAAAATTGAACAACCCGACCGCGAGCAGGCGGTATGCGAAACTGGTCGATGACCGCTTGTTGAAGCATCCTATGACGGCTTTTCTGCGCTTCTTGACAGAGCGCCGAAAGAGCGGCGACCTAAGGGGTATCGATATGACCAAAACTACAGTGCTCATCGGTAATGAGTGGAAGGCGCTTAGTGCCAGCGAGAAGCAGGTACGTCTTTGATATCATTTTGCTACCTAGGTGGAATTGTTGCTTACTTGTCTCTAGAAATACATTGACGAGTACAATGCCGAATGTGTCCAATACAGGAAGGAGTACGAGAAGGTTTACGGTAATGACTCGTCGGCCACCAAGTCCTAAGCGACTCAGTACCGATGTTTTCGCCAGTATCTGCGTCCGCGTCCGTATTCCCTAGCGTGACTTATTTGTCTCCTTTCGTGCTTACGTCGTAGCCTTGGTCCCTCTGATCTCTATGGATTGGCGTTTTGTACTAGGCAAATTCCCTTTATCCGATTGCTTCTCTCAATGCGCTATCTGTACAGTTGGTCCGAAAGCGAACGATGCATTGTCTGTGACGCATGCTGTCGGTTCTTGGCGAGTAGGGCATGGGTAAGGTAAAGAATGGGGTTGGGGTGCTTGTATATCCAGGAAAGATTCGTGTAAAGCTATTCGTGTAGAGATACAATTGTACCTGAAGAGTAACAGCAATGATGACCCCCTCACTTCCAACGACGCTGAGCTGAAATATCTCATAACAGGACATGAATAAGGAAACATGCATCCATCCATCTATTCTTTAATTCATCCATTCATTCCTTCTTTCGGTCATCCACCCGTCCATTCACTCACCCTTTCCATCTCTCAAACCCTCCAAAAACCCCACCAATCTCTTCTTAATAACCACGCCCGCCAACGCCCCCGTCCCCTCTTCCGTAACGCACAAATACCGCAATCCCAACTTGCCAAACATTTCCACCGCATACTCTAAAGGCGCCCCCGCACAAACGGTCAACTGCGTCCGATCCACAAAGGGCGAGAAATCGATTTCCAACACATCCGATGCCACACCATCGCCATCACCATCGCCATCACCATTGCCATGGCCCTCGCCATCGTCCTCACGGCCCAGAAGGCGAATTTGAATCCCCGCACCCTGGACATCGTCACAAGGCACCACCGACGAAGAACGACAGCGACCCAGACGAGGTAAAAGACAAGCCAGGCCAAATTCAAGCGAAGACTGTGTAATATAACCTCGCAGCCTAGGTCCAACAGACGAACAACCCGCAGGACATTTCACAAGCACAAGACCCGCATCCATCAACCCTCTCCTCTTCAACAGAGTCAATTTCCCCGCCAAGACGGCGTACGGAACCGTATTCGACGCTGGAACATGGACGGTAATTTCGTCCATGGTTTGCTGTGGCGGAATCAGAGCTCGGACGAACAATGCCTTGTTCCGTGCGATGTGGAGGGCGGTTTCTGTGTCGAGAAAGGGGTGGCCTAGTGCTGTTTGTGCGAGGTCGTAGACGCCCTGGTGGGAAATGGAATCAGCGACCCATTTGGCGGTGAGGATGGCGAGCATGTGGGGGAGGATGTAGGTGAGTTGGCCGGTGAGTTCGAAGGTTATTACTGCGAGGGAGATTGTCATTCGGGTTGTGCCGGCGAGGAAGGCGGTTGCGCTTATGGTGGCGAGGATGCCGGGGGGGAGGGAGGGGATTGTTTGGGCGGTTAGGCGACCGAAGAGGGCGCCGGTGGTGAGGGCGGGGATGATGACACCAGAGGGGATTTTGAGGCTGAAAGTTAGGATTGTGAGGAGGAGTTTTGTGAGGGTGGCGTGGAGGAGGTGGGCGATGTAGGGCCGGTTTGTTCCGTTTGAACGGGGTGCTTCGTTTTGGCAGATCCATGATTTTGCTGATGCGGCATCCGTGGTGCAGTCTATGAGGAGGTCTTTTATGACTCTGTCGCCGGATTCACGGATCAGGGGATTCGGGAACTGGAGTAGTGTCGTGGCGAGGACGACGAGGAAGACCTCTAGAACCGGATTGTTTTTGATGAGCGCAAAGGAGCGAAACCATTTCGACCAGAGGAAGTTCAACTTGAAGAATACGCCGCCGAAGATGCCACCTGCGATTCCCAGCGATACGAAGACGAGGTAGTGGATTGGCTGGTATTCCGTCCCGTAGTTTGTTTCGAAGAGGGCCAGCTTTCCTGTGCCGGTCGGATTCAGTGCTTTGAGAACGACAGCCGCAGATAGAGAGCAGAGGAAGGCTCTCCAGAGGACCTTGCGCGGAAAATATGTGCTGATTTCTTCGTAGCTGAAGAGGACACCGCCGATGGGGGCACCGAATGCTACGCTAAGTCCGCTCGCACACGCCGAGCTCAGTAGCTCCCGCATATTTCGTCCATTGTCGCGGTATTTGGGAAACAGGTTGCCGATGAGATAACCCACACATGTTGAAATGTGCACAAAGGGGCCTTCTTTACCCAGACACATACCGGTTGAAACGGCGAAAACGGCGCCGAAGGCTTTTACGAGAAGGACCCTGAGAGAGAGGAAGCCCGGGATAACGAATCCAGAAAGAATCGTCTTGATTTCAGGAATTCCACTACCGGAGGCCATGTACATTGTCTTACCAGTCGTAGGTGGCTCTCCAGATCCAGCTTGTTGGCCATGGGAAGACTGGTTGGTCTGAAGGTTGTCTTCTGCAGAGGCGGAGGGCAAGGTAACCTTTGTCAGCATGGTTGCTGAAGAACTGATGGTACCGAAAGCAAGAGCCACGAGAACGTATAGAGCAAAAGAAGCAGCATAGTTCGTCGTCCAAACATGAAAGTCCTGGCACTGATCCTCCTCTACCTTCGTCCCAGTGTGCAGTAGTAGCAATGGCATACGATCGCTACAACACGCCTCTCGACTAAGTAACGGATTGCTAACGCAAAAACCCGTCTTCCAATCTGAAACTGTTGCAACAGCGACGTCGACAACAAATGCCACACAAGCAGTCAGCGTCCCAACAACCACAACTGCTATCCAACCAGAGCAGGCGTCAAAGAGGGAGATAGCTCGGTAACGGAGTCCTCTTCGAGCTTGCATAGCGCGGAAACGGCACGAGTCGTTGACCTAGATTCCTCTCAGTAGTTGCTCGATTGCGCATTGGAAGGAGGAAACGCAGACCAGACCACGAAGCCAATCAATCGTCATGTAGTCATTGTATGGCAGTCTCTCCCCCACCATACTGCCAGCCATATCATGTTCTTCCTTTGGAACATGACTGTTGATCACGCTCGCCATCTCTCCATCCTGCTCGTGTTGGAACTGGCTTGTCCCTCGATCATTGGCTATGCGGGAAAGAAGTGCGGTCTGCTCAGTTGCTTGCTCCTCGTCGATGGCCATGATCCTTCGATAACTGTGCTGCGTGCGTTCTTTGAGTGAATAATAGCACGAAGAGTGCTGCCATATGCTGTTAAAGCTTGAGATGAGCTCAGTTCATGATTGCTAATGGAATAGTTAGCCAACGACGCAGTCGTGCGTATAGGAGCTATACTCCAGCTTATCATACCGCGGAGAAGCCTATCATCGATGCTATAGGCATTCATCGTCAACATAGTTGGCGTAAGGCTGATGGGGGGAAGGATGATAAGGATAAGGTTGCAGCGAAGAAGCGAAGAAGGCGCGCGCTAGTGGTTCCTACCTACTTCGTACTCTCCTAATGGTCCATCGCGACTGCTTCCAGGAGGAACAAGGGCGAGGCTTCAAAACCATACCACAACACACACAACAAGGCAATCGAAGGCGAAGCAGGATATAGTTTTAAAGAGTTTTCCAGATGGATTCATTACAAGTTACCACGTCCTCTCCTTCACTCAAGAGACACGTAGACACAGATACTGTCCTCCACGTTGACAGCAATCACCCACATCTTCCACAGCAGATTAGCTACGTCTCGGCCTAGCTACAAGGAAATCTTATCCATCTGCATACGCCCAGTGAAAAGACAAAATTGATCGAAACAAACAACGAGGATATGAACAAGTGATGGGGGTGGGTTATGCAAACAAGAAAGCAGAGAAAGGAAGAGTGTGTTGTAAAGTGGATCAAGGAGAGACAAGAAAAGAAAGGTCAATAGTGAGGGTATTGAAGATGCAGCGTGTGACAGGCGCGGCCTTCGAGAGAAGAATATATACACTGGCGGGATGAGGAGGAGGCGGAGGAGGTTTGACGCCAAGGAGGTGGGCGTCGGGTATAAGTAGCGACCGGTCGCGAAACGAGACCTGTGCGAAGCATAGGTCTGTTTCGATATACAGCGGACAAAAGGAGGGAAGAAAAGAAGGGGGAAGATACAGTGCGCATGTGCGGCGTCTTAGACGCGCGGACAAATAAGCAAAAGATGGCAGAAAAGAAAATCGCACGCCCGGCGCTCGCTAGCTATGCACGCAGATGAGTTGTCCAAAGAGAGCCGTGGAAGATGGGACTTTTAATAGGGATAGTGATACGGTGTTTACAATCCGGCCCGATGGTTACGAAGAAAAAGACCGTCCCACGTTCTTAACAACCCCGAAGAGAGACAAGGAAGGGTTTCGAATCGCTTTGCTGACATGTCTCGTTGCTCATTTACTAGGTCCGCCGCCCAGATTGAGCCATGACATGTCTTGCTGCTTGCCCTTGGGATCTGCGCCAGGGTGAAGGCCAGGGAAAACAGTCACGGTACTCTCGCGTCCTTCAGGTGGAGCGCCTCCGATTCTGGGTGGCGCTGGGTAAAAGTCGCTGAAAGTGCTTTGCGGCGCTGGCGGTTGTGATGAGGCGCCGGTGTTCGAGAGCGTAGCCATGCCGGGGAATGTGGTGGCGGTGCTTTCGCGGATCTCGGGATCGCCGAGCTTTTTACCGGCAAGGAACGTGTTGTAGTTACTCTCTGGGTAGTAGGATCGTGTGCCATCAGCGTAGTAGGAGTCAGCGCCGCCTCTTGTTTGGCGCAAGTCATCAATGACTACACTGCTGGTGTAGTTGCTGCTTACGGGACGGCCGTCATTGTTCACCGGTGACCAGCTGTCAACACCATTTCGAAGAAAAGGGCCATCGTGGCTGTAGCCAGAGTGCCTGCTACCAGTTGAGTCGGCACGGGCAAGTTGGGCTTGCATAGCCACACCAGGTAAGGTCTCTGCTGAGTTGCCCAGCGTCGGGCTACCGCGAGCAACCTTACTCATGCGCTGTCCGTCACTAAGTTTGGGTATCTCGAGCGGAGGCACAGCCTGGGAAGGTTGGTATCGCGAGTTGGTATACGTGCTGTGGCTGCCGGTACTCATTCGCTCGGATGTGAAGGTAGAGCGATCCGAGGGCATCTGGGCTAGGTTCGTGGCTTCATTATTGGCAAAGTAGCGGCTCCATCCGGAGCTACGGCTTCGTTGGATATTGGCAGTAGCAGTAGCTGGTGCGCGGCCGGAGTTTTGCCGGACAAGGGCATCCGGGTTAGGCCCAGGCTTCAGGTTGAATTTGGAGAGCTCGACTGGTTCCGAGTAGCCAAGAGGGCTACTCTTCTTGATCAAGCCAGACGTGCTGCCATCACTGAGCATGCCCTTCTTGTGGCCGCCCGGACGACCACTGGCAATGATGGCCAGTGATGTTTGCGACATGTTGGCCTCTTGAAATTTGTGCATGCCAGCTTCGCTCATATAGGCGTCTCCTCGATCAGCAAAGCTGAGACGGTCCTTCTCTTGGAAGCTTGACTGCTGGTTCTTGTTCTTGTTTTTCCTCCACTTCAGACAGAACAAAAGCAGGATGAGGATGGCGGCAATACCGAAGATGGCGCCAAGAGTGGCACCGAGCACCCTCAACATCCTGTCCTTGTCATTCACGGAAGCACCTTGTGGTACACTACCTGTACCGGCAGCCGAAGTAGAAGAGGGTGATGCTGAGGATGTTGCGGTAGCAGTTGCCTGACTAGAGGAAGAGGAAGAGGAAGAGAGTTGGATATTCGCTTGCTGCTTCACACTAAAAATGTCGGAAGCGTTCTTCCACGAGTTCAGTTGCTGGTCGAAAATGCACAGCGGGTCTTCAGCATTACCGCCGCTGATGATGACAGTATCATCATCACCCTGGGCAATAGAGGCACCCGTACGTGTAACAGTCGGAGCGTACGTTGCATTGTACTCTGGCCAATCTGCCATGGTGAGGCGCTTCGTCTTTGGGTCGCCGACGGTGGTGCCCGGTGCAGCAGGCTGCCCGTTCTCCTTGAGGATAGCAAGGCGCGTGACCTTGTTGGGCGTTACGCTCAGGTCGAACAGCTCCAACACCTTGCTTCCATCTGTACCCGATATTAGAGCGCTGCGAGTCATGTCTGGGCTTGCGATGGGTGCTGGTAGGCTGGCGCCGAGTTTGATAAAGCCTTCGGTGGCAGAGAATGTCCACATGGCAGTGTTGTCGTTACCTCCGACCACAAGGGCCTTGTTGGCATCCCATTGTTTCAGCTGCGGCTTGATCAGAGGAACGGGGCCTGTGTTGATGGCAAGGGCCTGGAGCGGCTTCTCGACCTTCATGCGGAAGGCCTCCAACGATGGACCGGTGTAGCCTGTCTGAGAGCCTGAGAAGACAAAGATGGATTTGTCCTCCTCGAGATAGATGGCGGCGTGGTTGAGACGATTCTGCATAGGGTAGCTTTCCGACCGTATCCAGTCCCATTTCTTTTCCTTGACGGAGTAGTACATCAATCCAGGATAGTCCCAATTTTGGGCAGTCGCGTTTGGCGTTCCTCCCACAACATACAGCCTCGCATCATCACCGGATCCAGCCTTTACACACTGGGCGCCCGTTAGGGAAATGTCCATGGGCAGCTCCTTCCATTGTCCTCCTTTTCCCAGCTGCAGCGATTGGAATCCGGCGGGCGAGTAAGCATAGAGGGTTTGTTCGTGCACTATGGAACAGTGGCCGGATAAAGGGTATTTGGGGGTGGGAAGACCCATGATAGGTAGCGATCGCCAGGAGGGCCCGACTGGCGACCGTGTAAACGAATGTGGGTGTAACTCGAGAGACTCGACGGGAGAAGTGTTAGTAATCTAGCATTCCAACAGTACGGTCATGACGGGGTGAAGGTGATCTCAAAGGCGGAATGTAGAGGGACGGTGAACCCCAAGCAAGTATGGATTCGACGTGTTCCAGCGCGAGGAAAGGGGCGTCGAAGGGGGTCTGGGACGTCAGTAGGGGGGAGAGAGGTTTGGCAACAGGCGACTACATACTCGAATTGAAGACAGATCCGGGACTGGAGGGAGGCAAGAATGGTGTTTTTTTTTTCCTGGAAACAGCACGTATCGATCTGGATCAGGGCTCGACGGGCAACACCGGGCAATTGCAGAGAGATAGAGAGCGACGGAGACACTCTGTCAAAGAGGTATGTTCGTGAAGGAGGGTAAGGAAAGACAGCAGCACAGCGCAACGGTGTGGAGAGATGGGGAAAGCCGGCGCGAGTCGGAAGGTGGGAGGGAGGTATGAGGCTGTTCAGGCGCTCGTGAGAGAGGGCTGGAGGAGACACAGCGAGCGTACAGTGGCCGTACTACTGGCACTGCGCGAAGGAGGTCCGACGGTGACCTGAGCTGCGCAAAAGCCCGTTGGTCCCTGGATGGAGCAAGGGACGCAATCAAACGGGCTAGCGTCAAAACGGAAAGCCATGCAGACAGGGGCGGCTGCACATGTGGTCCTTTGTTTCGCACCAATGGCGAGGCGGAGCCCCTGGAACGCCCCCGAAAACCGCCTGAAGCACCCTCAGGCACCCTGGAGACACCCGAAGGCCCCCCTGGCCGACTGTGGAAATGTGGCTAGCAGCACTATATCAGTGTGTACACAGTAGCTCTCTTTGGCGCTCCCCCTGCCACAGGCCATGGACAGCCGAAACATCATCACCGCCGTCGTCCGGGGGGCGTATACGACAAGCATGAGAGAATAGTGGATGGCTGCCTCACATGCCTTTTCTTCCCTCTCGGCAGAATGTGTGCGCGGGGTCGGTCTGCTGTAATACCTAGATAGCAGATATCTACGGCAGGACGGAGTGCTTCTGCCATTCTTCGTCTTCTTCTCTTCCTTGTCTGTCTTCTTCTCCTGCAGCTGGGTGGAATGAGGATGGGCTGTCACGCTCGTCGATCTGAATTATAGCTCGTTCGTGAGATTTGACGTGATTGATGGTGCAGGGCGTACGACTCGTCGCCAACGCTGCTACGCAAGCCCCCATCACCCTCATCACCGCCATCACCGCCATCATGGCCATTATCATGATCACCACCACCGCAACCACCACCTCCACAACTTCTGGGAAGACGACCGCTCTTCCACCGTCTAACTTTGGCCAACGGTACGCCGTCTCGTTGATGCAATCTGCGTCGGCCACTCATCAGGCCGGGCCGGACATGCCACTGCGATGGTGCCATGGCCGTGCTCCGTATGTACAATACGACTCTTCAAACGACGCCTTGGGCGTCTTCAGTTCATGCATGCAATCCTCGAGAACGTGCACAAATTTGCTCCGCTCACAATTTCAATTCGCGGTACTGTCGTCGCGTGTCCCATCGTCTCTGATCAAGGCCTCCTTGTGGCCCTCTCTCGCAGCCTCTAGAACCGCGCGCTCGCCATCGCCATCGCCATCGCCATCGCCGTCAATATTGTACTTTCACTGCCCTGGCTGCTGCGATGAAACGGACTAACCCGCTACGGACTCGTTTCTATCAAATTGAGCCTTGCCGCCCACACGCAGTGTCATGCCTTATCCGCTACTCGTCTACTAAGATACGGGCACCGTTGTGAGCGACCTTCAGGCCCTGCAGCATCGACGTCGACATCGACGTCAACCAACGTCAACGTCAACGTCAACGTTGGACATCGTAATGTCCTGTAGCCGCAATCATCCTCTATTGCCGTCTCGAGCAGATCTCCGTTTGCTTGTCCGCTTTCGTTGGGCGCCTTGCTATTTTCATCTGCCGTATTGTACGGGGCCCCCTCGCTCCGGCACGACGTCTGGTCGACGCACTCAGGCACTCCGTAACGGACTTATTAATATCCATGTTAGCCTAATGGCTTTCCACTGGCCAAGCGTCTATTGCTCTGCGTCGACCCCGCCATATGCTTTTACAGGTCGCTAATCTATTCAAACCCTTGGAGACACCATCTTGTCAAAATCAAGTCACAACAGCGTCATCCCTTGTCGAGACGCAAACATCCATTACATGGTACGGTAATTATTGCCGAGTGCTTGGTCGTGCCTACATAGTATGTACGATTCAGTGGAGCACTGTTCACTGCCAATGTCCACATGCGTGGTGCTCGTCGCCAACACCATCTCGCTTGCGATAACTGCTGCATCCAATTTTCCGTGCTTCGAGTCTCTTCTGCTCCACACTATTTGCTTGTCCATATGTTTTTTATGTGAAACCTGTGGGTTTTTAATGTTTCTAGGATTGCAGTGCTAGGCGGGGAGGGGATTGGTCAGCTGTTTTATCTCGTGCCCAACCTCCAATTCGTCACGCGTTTTAACCTCCATCTTCCTAGAAGAACAGGCTTGGTCGTCAGTCCATCTTCATGCGATGCGTTATGATCAGATCAGTCTCCAGCCATAGACGAATCTTCTACCCTGCCAAGGGAATAATTAATTCCGCGAGATCCTTCACCTCTATTGCGTACAAAACTCTCAATATTGCTCAAAAACACTACATAGCCCAACGTAAGAGGTGCTTGCGGGTTTCTGTCAGGACGTTACTCCATAATTAAAAAATACATTACGCCATCATGTCCTGCCCTATGAAATTCTAGCAACCCATTTCTCAGACGTCGATACGGAGTATAGTTTGTCGACTTGTTCATCACGCAGTGTAGTTAGTTAGCCACTAGCTCCGCAACATTTACGCGCAACATCTACAACACCACACAGCGCGAAGGCGTTGACGGTAAAGCGGATGATTTGCCCGTTGCAGACCGCTGCGCATGCTGACAATCATGTCCGATCCGCTGCCTGAGCATGGTCTATTTTTTCGGTGGCCCCTCAGCCTCATGGCAGTGGTTCTGGCATTGTGGAGATAGTTCTTACCTGATGTCAGAGAGTACTCCGTACGACACGGTGCCCTGTATCAGATTCCAGAGATGTCAGCACTTTGACGTTTCTTTTCTGCCTCCTTCCGAGGTAGATACTACGCTTCGCCAATGGGGCTGCATGAGACTACTGCTCTACCTCACACTGACTGGCGCAGACCTAACATCATTTTCAGTCACGCCTTTTCACGCTGGCACTCTCGACCACTCTATCTCTCACAAGACTCGTCATACAGCGCGACTCAGTCTCCCCCACCAAGTACAATTTGTATATCTGCTCGCCCCTCACCCCACCACACGATCCCGCAACCCATTCGCCCTCGGAACGGTTCATCGCCTTACCCTCCCCTCCCGCCCCTTCATGTCGCTACACTATCATCCCTCACCATTCCTCATAATCCGGACCGAATTTCGGCCTTACACGCCCTACCTACCGTACTCACACGCATCAACACCCTCAGGTATAAGTTATCGTGTTTCAGATCCGCTCAAGAGTCCGAAAACCTCATTAGGGTTAGCCACGGTGATCCTAAATGATGTGAGATTTCCTTCCCCTTTGGCATTCCTACCGGCGGACCGGGATCGATAGAGGCGCCCCAGGGGATATGTAATATCTGCCTATTCCATGTCAGGTGCCAAGTCGCTGACCGGATGTTGCAACACGTTGCGCGGCCTGGTATATCTATATCTAGATACAGTTGTGGTTGCAATGAAGATCAGCGCCCAGACGTAACTTGATTACTTGGGTAGGTGCCTAACCTTAGTCACGGTAAACACAGTGACACAGTAATAACTGGATCTATTACTTCAATCATTCATTTTAGCCTCGGTACCACGTAACCACACACTGCACTGTATCACGCATCTATCTACTCGACAAACACTGTGCAGCCTTTCGTATACGCGCCATACATACACGTATAGGTGCCATGTATATCCCACCCGGATAATAACCTTCTTTTATCCATACATCTATCCACCCACCCATCCAATCATCCAATCATCCAAACTACCCTTTCCTTTCCTCAGTAAAAACAAAGACCACAGCCCTCACCCGCTACATTCATCCTGTAAATACAGCCACATGCAAAGTTATCCACAGAGTACGGACTACTCCGTACGCCTTCCCAAACCCCAGCTCTGCGCTGCCGATCCTTGCTGGGATTGGTATATTCGATGGCTGTGTGTGTGTATGGGGGGGGAGGCTTGGTTTGTTTTTGCCATGTTTAATACGCTTGGTGTTGTAGTGTATGAATTTAATTGTGCAGAGGTACCTTGGCACCTTGGTCAGTTTGAGTACGTGGCATGGGGGCGGGGCGAGGCGGAGTGGGTTTTTTTTTGGAATTGTGTGTTGTGAGATGACTTGTACGGATGGGTGCGATGTGTATGTATTTGAGGGTAGGAACCGGTTACAGCGAGAAAGGGAGAGAGAAACGGGTATTTTCACATGCCTGATCAGATCCGTACCAATTTCTCCAAACACCCACCCCGTTCACGCATTCCAGCTCAATCGCTGATTGACAAGAGCCACAATTGCTCAAATCTCAACAAAGGTCTCGCATCTCGCATCTGCAAAAGTATTACTTCTGCATTGCTTTTCTATGCAATAGCTACGCTTACACCGTAATGCATCATCCATCGTGTCTCATACATTCATGCTGCGCCCCCCTCCCATCCTCTTCAATCATCCCGTCTACACCCGTCCTGCCCTTCCCACCTGTAAAATCTCTCCTGTAAGCTTATCATCGGACCTCAAGACCGGCCAGCTCGCTCCGTCCGCCTTGACGAGCGTCATTTCCAACTTCGTCCCCAGGATTCTAAATTTGCTCTGCGCCGGATCTATGGTCCCGTAGAGGGGGAATTCGGTCGCGTAGCGCTTGCTATCTGTAGTCCGTAGATCAAGGTCGACGTGTGTGGCTTGGAAGTCGACCTTTGCGGTCTCCTTGTTGATTTTTTTCAAGTAAAGGGAGGCAATTACCGAGGTTCCAGTTTGGTAAAAATCATGCCTAGAAGCGCCATGTCAGTATTCATTGCTCTGGAAAAAGACCATAGAGAAAGGAGAGGTTGTGTGCTTCATACCTCACAATATCCACCTTTTCCTCCTTACCCTTCTTCCCACTTCCCACAAACAAATGTCTCTCTTTGGTCTTGCAGCCCTCGATATTCATAAATTGATCGAATTCTAATACTCGCCTCTTACAGCAACTCCACCCCTTGCTCCCCTCGTGAAAGATGGGTGCCCCGGGATGATGCACACAGCTCTCATCCTCCCGCTCTCCACCTTTGAATTTCTGCCCACAAGCCTTCCGCCGACATGTCATACCCTCTTTGACCTCTAGACTTGGATCATCATCCTCGGACTCTTCAGGCGGCGCCGGCGTACTTGCGCGCGGCGTCGCGGCTTGTGAAGTGGGGAGGCGGGGTACGGGCGCGGGGAGCGATTCTTTGAGGCTGCCTAGGGAAACTGGAGTATCCGAGGGGATGTCGGGTGCAGAGGATGCTGGCTCGGGGGCAGGTGTGTCGTCTATCTCAGAGTGGGTGCCTGTAGTGCAGGGTGGGATGGTGAGGAATTCGTCGAAGGTGAGGACGCGGGGTTTGCAGCATTTCCAGCCTGGCTATCATTAGCTTTTACAGAACTGGAGGCCAGTTGGAGAAGAAGTCGGAAGGACTTCAGACGGAATTGTTGTACCTTTCTGCCCCTCGTGGAAGACGGGGGGACCGGGATGGTATACGCAAGCTTCGTTTTCGTCTTCGTAGACTTTACCACAGCCTTTGTGGACGCACTTCTTCGCCATAATGAATGATATTTCACGAGGTGCCAAATAAGAAGATTGATTCAGTTCGAGCCAGAATATGAGCGAATATCGGGTGGTAAACTCTTGCAAATTGTCTGTTTCGGCGAATATTCTGGAAGGTTGCGGAGAGGAGCGTATGTCATTGGCCCAAGCTTTGGCAGAAAAGCAGCCTATCCTCAGGCGGTGAGCATGTTGTAACTATCTGGCAAGGAGTACTCGGAAGCCTCCGCTATCATCATTTCAACCAGTCAATTGCCTGTGCTTCCTGCTTTTCTTCTTCGGTTTCGTTCATTTACCATGTTTCGAGTATCTTCGAGGCTGCTTCGGTGCCGGGTTACCTTCTTCACCCGGAGTCCGTGCTCATTGTGTGACACGGCAAAAGCTACTGTCCAGAACGTCAAGTCAAAAAGGGATTTCGACTATGAAGAGATTAATGTGATGGATCCCGGGCAGGATAAGTGGAGGAATGTATATGAGTTTGATACTCCTGTGGTATGTAATGAATAACCAGATCAGTCAGCGTCAATTGATCGCGTCTCCAGATCCACATCGACCAGTCTTCCAGCTCAGAAACAACTACATCTGCACTCAAACTCATGCACCGCTTCAAAGAAGCCGAAGTATTGCAAAAGCTCGACGAAGCTGAACGTCAATAGGGCATATATACCTCGGGAGATTTCAACCGCTCATAGCTTCTAGCGTGGTTAATTATGTGGGGTAGCTTCTATTTGGAGAACAGGAATGAGGGGTCGTGTTAACATCTCCCCAATATCGATGATGAAGCCTCATCTTTCATGCTTGCTTCGAAATCTTGGACCTGTTGGGCGAAGCTTTCGTCATCATTTCCCTTCCCATTTTCGTCCCGTTACCCAATTTTCGAGCAGTACAAGAACTATGAACAGTCTCCAAGAAGCAAGTCGTATCTATAAGGCATTCAAGAAAGGCGGGCCAAGTTTCGGAGGATGGCAGGTAGGGCGGTTCCAATATATGTACATTTATGTATGTTTAAAATGTAGTACTGAGTTGAAGACTAGATGCTCCCTGGGACAAATCAATCCCGTGCCATTGCTCGTTCTGGAGTGGACTGGATATGCGTAGACTGCGAACATGGCAACATCGATGGTACTGCCCCTGAAATCAGCACTCAATCACCCATGTAAATACTGAAAATTGCCCAGATGGCGAGATGCACGAAGCTGTCGCTGCAATTGCAGCTACAGGCGTAAGTCCCTTGGTTCGCATCGCCGCAAATGAACCCTGGATGGTCAAACGTATGCTTCCTTTTAAAATATAGATAGTCCTTCATTCCCCTTACTTCTTTACATCAAGTGTCTGACACATACACAGGGGCGTTAGACTGTGGTGCTCACGGCATAGTCGTTCCTCTAATCTACACCGTCGACGACGCAAAACGCCTAGTCTCTTCCGCCAAATTCCCACCAGAAGGCCACCGCGGCTTCGGCTCCCCATTTACGCCTCAAACCTTCACCAACGAATCCATGACACACTACCTCCAAAATGCAAACTCGTCACTAATTACAATCGTCCAAATTGAAACAAAGTCTGCACTGGTACGTAAACATTTCCCTCCCTGAAATCCTCCCAAACCTTTCAACTCTGCATATATTCCAGCTTTGCTGATCTAGATACTGCAATTTAGGATTCCGTCCGCGAAATAGCCGCGCTCCCTGGCGTTGATTGTCTTCTCATCGGGCCCTTCGATCTTGGCAACAACATTGGCCATCCCATCCTGAAGCCCACCATGGATCCCGAGCTTGTTGCCGCAATCGACAAGATCAAAGACGCGGCGCATGCGGAGGGCAAGAAAGTAGGTATCTATTGTACGAGCGGAGAGCAGTCGAGAGAGTATGCGGAGAAAGGATTCGATATGATCAGTATTGCCGCAGATATGTTAGCTGTGACGGCTTATTTTAGTCAGACGCTTGATACGGCTAGGGGGGCGAGTGTGAAAGAGAAGGCCGGGGGTGGGGGAGGTTATGATGGACGATAGGTAGTCCATTTGTCTTTGTTAAAGCATGGTCTTGTTCACTTTCTTGGGTGGATGTATGTATGTGGTGTGATGATCAAATACAATTTTGCACTTACTTTACCTTCATTCGCACCTACTCACTGCGTCCTGTGTTCTTTTCTCTTCTTTTCTTACGGAAATGGTCATTTGGTCATGTTCATTAGTATCACCACATCTATCTTATCTCCAGCTGTTGACTCAAGCGAGCAACACACCCTACTGATTATCTCACTGACCTCACAAAATTCTATATACAAAGTCCCAATTCTATGGAACTAGATTCAATGAAAACTCGCACAAAATACTTAGCAAACCCATACGTTGAATCAACTTTTAATCACGGAGATGATATGAGCTTTAAAGACATACACATGGTCTTCATTCCGGTCATATCAGCATACTGACCCTGAACCATGGTCGATACCGAGGCTCTTGGATATTGAAGGAAACGCATCTTCGATTCCTGGTAACAAGCAATGCAACGCTATCCCGGGGATAATCAGTTGACGAAGGGATAGAAAAGCATAGTTTTAGATTCGTATATATAGGTGTTGAAAGATCAGCGGCGCTACCACAGGGGGGGTTAGATACCATTAGGCGTCTATACCATTTATTTTAGAGCTGTATGGTCACATAGCTCATGGATTTGGGAGTGTTCTATGCTCAAGAACGGCAGCGCCTCGTTATGGTGCGTAAAAAACATCTTATATCTTATACAAGTATTGTCGAGTACATGGCCCACTAAACGAAACTGAAAATGATGGGGACGTATGTCCTGCTATAGATTGCACTTGTCTCTTAATATCAATGGAGTAGATACTGGGTACATAGTTAGCCCTTACCTCTATGTTAATAGAACTACTTTGTACCATAATTTTCTGTCTAGTGCGTGCTCTAATGAAGAGTTAGGGCGTCCTTGGGAATAGCTCGTAATAAATGGCTTTTTGGGGACTAGTTTATAATAGACAGAAAATTGATGGGCAAAAAGGTCTTTCTATTGATATAGAGTAAGAACCGGTTATATACCCATACATGCTAGCAGGATAGGTAAGAGTGATATATAGCATCGTCATCTTGAAGATCCTGCGACCGATCCTCTTAATCCGGTAGATTTATGAGAGAGGACGCGATTGCGGATTTGCTGGTATTCACGGATGTCGCATCGGTACTTGGATCCTGGTGAGGTCTGTACTCGTATTACGCGATTTCAGTGTCTTGATCTTGAAGCTCCATCGTAGGTCTGGCTCGTGAGATAGAAGTGGATGAGGCTGGTGAGCTTGGCTTCGGGTACGACGGGATGTCGGACGGGCTGTTTGCAATAGACAGATGTGATGCGTACTGTAGACTGTCCTTACTTCGATAATGCTAGCGTGGGTATGGGATATATAGCCAGCTCTTACCTCTATACCAATACAGCAACCTTTTACTCACTTCTGTCTATTGCAATGTGTAGAAAAGGTTGTTGTATTGGTATAGAGGTAAGAGCTGGCTATGTACACTGTATCCACGCTAGTGGTACTCAAGGTAAGAACAACAGCAGGTTTCTAAGAATTGTTGAATGGTTGACCCATCAGGGTGTCGGAGCGACACAAAAACATATGGTTTTGGCGGCGACAGTAGAGACGCTATTCACAACAGCATTGAAGTGAAGTTTTAGGGTTGAGGTGGAAGTTGAAGCCAAATATATGGCTTGGCTGATGTTGAAATCAACAAGTAACAGGCTGGGGAGAGTATAGACGTTGAGCCAAGAACGAGTTTTCAAACTCGATGACATGTATTGAGTTATTTGACAATGAACTACGCGTTGCCTGTAGTGAAAATACGAACAAGTGAGCTTCATGAGATATATGGACCACTGTTCTAAATAATAAAAACACCGAGCGAAGTTTGTACAAGCTTTCAACACCAGATCTCTAGGGTATATAACATAACAAAGAGTAATTAAAATACACTACCTGTTGCCCTCTTTTAGCTCAATCTCTGTGGAAAAATTACACGAAACGAATGTATGTATTCCTCTCTGTTGTTACAATACCTCATCAAAGTGACGACATTTTATACACTGGTATCTATCCACATGCTATCTAAGCTTTTTAGTGCAGCTCACGTTTGGGACGGGTTTCGGGGCCCACATGGGTCATGCTTCGGCATTGTCTCCGGATCCGTCTGTAGATCCTAGCTTTTCTCGTGGACAAGGGGCCACATGAGCAGCGCCCCATGCCTACATATGTGCAGCAGAGAAAAAGGAAGAATGCCTAACATCCTTTCTTCTCTCTCTCCTAAGCCGTGAAGTTGATTTTGACTCTAATAGTATGTAAAAGGGCATCGCGTTGACCATAACAATACCTAATACCATTTGCTACACGGCTTTGTATAGGGAGCAATCCCCGGAACAGGTCGGCTAATCACCAATCAGCAGAGAGTACCTCAAGATCGACAAGAGCCAGCCCATTTATGTATGAATGAGTCCCACTGATACAATACAATAGTTGTATGTACGTATATGAATCTACCAACGGACACTTCGCAAGTATTGGCCACGTGATGGCTAACCAACACCATATGTATGTACGGATACTCCGTACTCGTCTACTCCGTATTATATTGTATAGACGAGTATGCAGCCAAAAGGACTAGGCCTATCTTGGCTCATGCGAAGATAACTGACACATTGGATTGCTCGTCTAGTACGGAGTACTCCGTATAGTATAGAAATGGTATGATATACATACGTTTTAGGTAAGATAGATATCAAACAGCTATTATTCCCATTACTGTTATTCCTCTAGCTTTTATAAAGAACGTATCAACGCCATATGTGTACATAGACGAGTAGGTACTCATCGTCAATTTTAGCCGCAGCTTAAGTTTGCCACTAAGACGGGAGCAGGCATCCAGGCCGTGATTTCCCGATCACCGATTTTGACTGTCTTGACGAGTAGGGTGGTGCCGGCTAGCTATTCTCCACAAAATACTGAGTATCGAAGCTCAATTGTGGAGTTTGCTGTTGAAAATTTTTGAGCTTGTTGGTCCATTCCTGTTCATTTAAAAATGAAGACTGAAGAATGGAAAGTGATACGGAGTACAGTGAGAAATGGTGTTAAGATGACGCATCACGGAGCTCGTATTCACTAAGGCTCTATCGGCTTTTGATTGGTGCAGCACCAGATAACAGAGGGGGAAAAGTTAGCCGGCACCACCGCAACAGGTATCCGGCCACCCGGCACCACCCCAACGTATCTCGGTCGGTTATTGGCTTCCCAGTGGCTGACCAAAGCGCCATCGTATCAACTAGGCTACGCTCAGTAAAGTGATGTTTTAGTGTCCGTACGAGTGAAATATATAGAGTGTTAGGTAATAAAGTCTGGTAAGTTAACAGTAGTTACGTACGGAGTATAGCTCATTAAAATCGCGATTTATATAGCAACAGGAAAATAGGTGGTGAAAATTCTAAAGTTGCTGTCTGGTAAATAATTATCAAAGTTACTGTGATTTACTGTATGGCAAAACACGTGACTTACTCATACATCACTCGGGCGCATGAGTACACCACAGCAACACTAAAATAAGTTAATAAAATATTATACTTTATCACCTAACTTGATATATTTCATTGATACGGATATTGAAACATCACTTTACTGAGCGTGGCCTAGTTGATACGATGGCGCTTTGGTCAGCCACCGGGAAGCCAATAACCGACCGAGATACGTTGGGGTGGTGCCGGCTAACTTTTCCTTAACAGAGGAGTTCCGTGGCGAAGCAGCGCCTCACCTCTTGGTAGATTCTATTCCAGGTATACGGAGTACAAGGGGCCTTATGTATCATGGGTTCCCCTCCCTCCCTATGCTGTATCTACACGCCATCTACCAAGCTTTGCAACTCACTGAGTATCTAACTGAGTAATTCATTAAGCAAATAGCTAAGTAAGTAACCAATCAACTGACCGATGAAGCCACTGATCAGCTCAGAGTTCTGATAACTCTGGTATCCTTTTTGCCAAGATTGGTGGCGTGCAAGGGGCAGGCTGACAGCCCGTCCATGTAAGCCCCCTGGAGTGGGCTGCTTCACCCGCTGAGTGGCCTAAATCGTTTGATTCTTTCGCTCCTCAACTCCGCTCACACTCTTTTCTACGCTGCTGGGAGTGCAGTTCTCAACCTCAACATGAAGGTCATGTGTGACAGGCGCGGTATTACCGCAGCTATGATTGCAATGTTACTTGTCATCCTTATTACCCTATCGTTCCATCAGCCGACCTACGATGCGATAAAGCACAAGACTGGGTTCGGCCAGTCTCCGTCGTCGACATCGAATAACGTTGCACCACCACTATCGAACCCGGAGGGCGTTTCCGGCTTCGACGAGAATGGGAAGGAGAAGCTAGCATACGTTGTATTGCTCTCTGGTACTATAGACTCGGCCCAGGGTGACGACCTCGAAAACGACAACTACTTTGTCGCCACGCGAATCTTGATCTGGCAACTCCTCCACGTTCCGGAATCACGCACGAAACACGATGTCGTCGTCCTCGTCACGCCATCGGTAACAAAGTCGCGTGTAGATCGGCTAAAGAAGGATGGCGTTATTGTAAAGCTAGTGGACTTTGTCAAAACACCGCACGATAGCTGGATCCATCCCGAGAAGCATCAGTGGGACGATTTGATGACAAAGTTCCGTGCCTGGCAACTGACCCAGTACAACCGCGTGCTACTCCTCGATGGCGACACGCAGGTCCGACGCCAATTGGATGGCGTATTCGACCAGCCGCTTGCACAGATCCAAAAGTCACTTACCGATGATAAGTTCCAACCACTTCCGAACCAAGTCAGGTGGCCGGATGAATATCTATTTGCTGGTGGCTCCGAGGTCTGGGACAGCAATCACAAGTACCCACCATACCATGGGGGAGGCTTGAAGGGCAAGGGAAACATGAACGCCGGATTCATCATTCTGCACCCCGATCAGAAGATGTTCGAATACCTCACCTCTTTCATGGAGATCAAGGACTCGTTTGACCCGCAGTACAACGAGCAGGCTCTACTCAACAAGGCTTTCCATTGGGAGGGTCCTATGCCATGGAAAGAGGTTGGATACACGTGGAACATTCGCTGCCCCAACGAGAACGATTTCGAGCAGGGTCTTCCCAGCATGCACGAAAAGTGGTGGGATCAGCCATACATCCACGATAACCAAAAGGTCAAGGACTGGCTTTTGGCCCAACGATGGGAGATGAAAGGCTGGTACAGTGGGAAAGAAGCAAATGAATCGAAGGACACGGCCTGAGGGTGAAACATAGAATGGAGGATTGCATCGCGTGACCCATGCCTGCAGACATGTAGGTAAAGCTACATCGAGGTCAGATGAAACAGTTAACATCCGTCCGGTTGTCATGTATATTTAGCGCGGATACCAACGCATCGTTTGGCGTTTTGTTTTTTAATTGCTACTACTAATCCTTTCTTACCTTATCAGTAGTAGTCACGGGGTACCTGGAACCGTTGACCATTGGGTGGATGGTCTGAAGGGTTTTGGGTAATGGTTGTTGTTTTTCATCGACCTTTCACGAATAGACTCTCACGAATCAGCTATGCGTATTATTCCTCCTTTCGCAATTAGCAATATGGAAGCACTTTTTTGACATCTCGCTGAGTGTTCCAATTTCCAAGTAGATTATGTGTTGTTGTCCCCCTATCTGATAATTCTTCTCTATAGAACTATCATACAGACGTATCTATTTGACTTCACGCTTGGGAACATGCTCCTCCCTCTATTAATTGGACTCGCCACCTACCCTATTCCAGAGGTTCTTGGAATTATGTTTTCGGTGTGGGAGGCTAGTCTGCAATTTGGTGACTATCCTTTTAGGAGTGAGTAGCTCATGTAGGTTTATATTCTGGAATAAGGTTTTCACTGTTGCAAATGATGCCTATGTATAGAAAGAAGCTCTTGATATTATGAAATAGACTGCAGTCAATCACACCACTAATAATGCACTTCTGGAAGGGGCGAACGTACGCTGTCTTTCAATTATGCTATGATCATTATCAATGTTATAGACCTCTCTCTGACGATATCTACACTAGACCCATGCAGGCCTAGTGCCTTGGCGCCTGCCGCCTACATGTAGCTACTCTCTCTTAGCTAGCTACTCTCTCTTTAGCACTCGATACACACGTTACATACGATCACCAGCACTGCGCTGAGCCTCCTGGCGTGCCGTTGATACCGTCTATTGCAATCAACACGCTTCCAACCAAACCACCAGATTGACTTGATACAAAGTTCGATGAGATTTACATGAGATAATACAGCCTTATGAGGCTTTGTAGGCTTTACAATACCAAGTAAAACAGAAGTAACCCTTCAACAATGCTTCTAATAGACCAACTAAAGTATGATTACTTCTTGTCTATTGTATTCCAACTACTTATATTTCTCCCCATTGATCTTTTTATCTTTTTGCCGCTGTATAACTGAATTCGGAGTGTGAAGCCTTCCCTAAAGGATGAATCTAGAAGCTAAAGCTCCCTTTGACTTAGTTCAAATTTTTGTTTCTAGTCAAGCGCTCTTGTTGCTTGAATTGGTCAACGTCATGAATGGTGCCTCTGAACCAGCGCACTATCGATATAGTACGCTGTCGCTGGCTACTTCCTTAACCAATTCTGAACACCAGCTGCGATTCTTAAAGTGATCATTGCCTACAGCGTTTTGACTACCCCCTGAAGCTCGATGACATCTAAGCTCCCACTACGTATTGCGCGTATTTTATACAAATTTACTAGACTAAGATGCACAATCATGGTGTTAGTATAACGCTTATCTATCAAGTCGTTCCTGAAGCAACGTTTTCGTCTAGTGGGGGCGCGAGGTAATTTAATTCTAGGTCTAGTATATGATACGAACCTTTAACTAGTGGTTATCATAGAAGGTCTTAGAGTTAGAAGAACTCTTAACCTTTACTTGAGGGTGAAGTGCATATGAAGGTTCTTCTGATATCTAGACATGATAAAAATCTAACATTATGTCTTACATGTTCCTAATCGTTAAGGTTATTGTTTCCCTATTCCTATAAAGCTGTTGTTCAACCGACTACTATACCAGAGCTCGAATAATTCGCTTTATTGTCTACTGTCCACGCAAAAAGTTCATCATAATTCTTGCACTGGTGCACCACACCCCATCCATCCGTATCAAACACTTTATATCCAAGAGGCTGTTGTCTTGCATGTTCGATCGACATGTCACCGGCGCACATGAGAGCCTGGCGAATATAGTCGAAGCAATGTGCGATATGGTCTGAGTGGAATTTCGAGCGATGGGACGGTTCGTCTGTGGGTGTAGAGCGAGAGTCATGTGCGTGTACGTCTTGCGCTTTTGGTGATGTAGAGTCCTGATTCTGCTGGGACAATATACCGTAGTAGGCCACACGGATCATGCCCTTGAAGAATTTCAGCATAGTCTTGCGTGATTGTTGTGTTGTAGCCATTCGTACCAAACAGTGAATTTGGTGGTACATTGATACAGCATATCGATCTGGCCCGCCATTCTCGGACGCAATTCCTGGCTTGAGGCCGTATTTCTTCGCGGCGTCTGGGACCGTAACATAACCGCGGCCGTCTGTGTCGTGGAAGAGAACATCAGTAAACAGCCAGTATATAGTAATGGTGAATTACCATACAGATAGCAATTATTCGAGCGGCATGATGTGTATGAGATAGAAGATACTCCACGTACCAGGAATGAGACTATCCCATGCTGCGTCGCTAGATTTTGATGGAGGTGATGCGAAAAGTTCGTCTTTCTCGAAAACTTTCGCTTCTAATGAAACTACAGCAACGCATCAGTAGTGACCCCAGCAATTAGCATACAGTCATTCACATGTAGGTGCAAACGTTGGATATTTCTTTTCCTTGTGAAGCGACCGTCCGAAAACAATTCCTAGGATCACGACGAATGAGAAGAGCCCAGCTACTGCCCATAACTCCCATTGTTTTCCCTGTCGGGGAGCCTCGTGATGATCAATCTTTTCTTGGAGACTTTCTTCTGAGCCATTATCTCGTATCGAATGGTAAGTGTGACGAGGTGTTGAATCTGATTTCGATATTTTCGATGAAATATAGTTCCCCATGGTTGAGATAGTCAAGGTGTTGGGACTATTAGAAACTCCAGACTAATAAACAATCTTGAACCCCGTAAAACGCGAGCGGTATGTGTAAATACGTACTAAGTCCCCCTCTAGAACTTTGACATGAGTGCGAACATGGGATCACTCAGATACACTTCAAAAGTGCGGACGCCAAAAACCCTGAACAGCCATACCGACAACACGCGCAACGTCAGTTTTCCCCATTAGGAAAATCCTAGGTATCATGCCTTAATTACGGGAAACGTACGGAGTACTACAAACCAAACTAATATGTCCGGTATCTTTTTGGCCCCGCAGCTAGTATGCCATGCACCGTGGTTGAAGCTTATTTCTTGTCTGTTGAACGTTTTGGCTGCAAAGAAGCATAGATCTTCAAGCCGTATCATGAGTCTTATTTCCCGTCCGAGCGTCATTGCTAGCAATCAAATAGGAAGGTAGTTGGAGGAATGGCCCGCAGGCGAATGAGAGCTATAGAAAGCGGACCGAAACTTTACAAATGCTAACAGGCATTTCATGTACAATATTAAGATAGAGGATCGTGAACCATGGCGACCTTCCTGAATTAGAGGGTGCGGATTATAGTCGTGTCAATCGCATCGCTATCCGTATTTTAGCGCTAAGGACCAACATGTCTCTAATAGTGATTTAGTACCTTCAAGCGAACGCAGGCCGAATGAATGAAGTTTTGTTTTCCCCAAATAATGCTATCTAAGTTTCGTTGTGCTGTGACTCCTTACCCACGGATCGTATTCCTGTGTATCACGCGATCTTGCCCATGTCTGGAGCTTCTCGAAATTTCGACATGTGTGCTTTGATTGCATGTCGATCTTCCAAAGGTTCTCTTTTTCGCCCCAGAACATGAAACTAGCACCCAAGTTCCCCGCACACATGACTCCTTGTCGTAGACGATCGAGACAGTGAGCTTAACAGTCAGAGGCTGGGTGCAAAACAGTACAGTTCTGGGGAAAAACTTACAGTGATGCGCTGTCATCATCGTATTTCTCGTTCCATTAGCATGCCACGCACTGTAGTTTGGGAATCGATCAGAGTAGAGCAATTTTCTCAAGACGTTCTCGAAGCAAGAGTTAGCGCAGTGTTCCTTAATTGACCTAAAAGTGGCATACAATGCAGTGTAGTTCATGAAACATCTCAATACTGTAGATGCCGCCATCCCCATCAGCTGTTGGAAAAGCCACGGTTGGATTTGACATTTGCTTCGTCTCTTCAGGGCTGAAAAGAAGGAAGCCAGTTCCTAGATATGTCAGAGAGGTGAGCTAATATTAGTGCTAGATATCTACGAACCTGTATATAACTGATCCCAGAGTTCGTCTTTTGCGTCGTTCGGGTCGCCGTAGTAAGGTGACCACCCTCCAGGCAAGTCGACAAATGTTTGTTCCTCCCATTCCACTGCAGTGTTGGCCGGCGAATACGTTTTCAGACTCGGATCCAGATGTTTGCCTTTGCTGATGGACGCGATGACCAAACCGATGAGTAGGCAAGTATTCGTAAGATATAGAATGCTGATGTGAAGTCTTCTTACACGATCCGTTTGTTCTCTACGCTTCACCTCCGGAGTCTCTAGTGACTCATCATCTAGAGACTCCTGCTTTAAAAGCCTTTCGTGCTGTTCGCTCATATCTAGGAAGACCGAGATGTTTTTACCAAGGGAAAGAACGTACAATGACCAGGCGACGAGAAGCCAAAAAGCGGAACACTAGATTGTGGTGACTTTTTTCGCATGTAGACTTAAGAACATGGCAGCTTCTGTACCGCTGTGGAAAAGATCCAACAGATACAGTATTCATGCCATGAACAGAACCCAGAGGGCTTCCTGACATGAGAACGTCTCATCGGACAGGGTTGCAAGGTTCGTAGCCCAAACTACTATGGTATAGACATGCAGTGTACTGCGTACTATAGTGAATAAAATACAGCATGGTCAGAGCGTGTGGGTCAATGGACCTCCAGAGAGCTAAACTAAGGCGGGATAGAATTTAATCTAAATGCAACCAATCGACAATCTGATGTCTGTACTCCGTACAGATAATTGAAGTTCTAGCAACTTCTCTAAAATCTCACTGATCCACACGCTATAATCATGTACTTTACATATCTGTACCATAGTAAGTACGAAGGAGAACGCTAGTCTACATTTAGCAGTTGTATATACTCGGTTTACGAAGATATTACTCTCCGCTCTAGCATTTAACTAGATAGTCTTTGACCCTTGTCGCGGACATATTATCCGGTCGAGCTACACCACCGTATATACTTCAACATACGGCCACCCTTAAGATAATGGTCATGCTTAGCTTTCAGAACTTCTGTGGGTCGTATGACAGCCGAGTTCGTCACGGAAATGTCGGAAGCTCGTGGGCCACTGAGGTTTTAGTGATGTGTTTGATAATGGGGGCTGCATGCTTCTCAGCCGTATTCAGAATCGCCATAGGGTCGCGACATTGATGCTTATCATACGTCAGTGACTTGCCAGCAGATCCAGTAGAGGGGTAAAGCTTCCACTTACCAACGTTGAGAAGTCTGGATATGGCGCCTGATTGTGGTCCCGAACCCAGTGGAACATGACGAGGCCCATATCCCCATTACACATCAAGACTTGTCTCAGAATATCGATGCAATGGTCCGTGTGGTCTCGCAGGACGTTTTCCCGGCCGATGGCTTGGATGAAAGCGATATCCCGATTGGCGTAATACTCTCTATGCGTCCATTTCCTCAGAAGATTCTGGAACCCTGCATGTTAGGCATAGTTCACATAAGAAGCTAGGGGAAACAACTCACCAAGCAGTGCAGCTGATGCAACATCTCGATTGTTGCCATCGAGCCGCCCCCATTTTCCTCACCCAACTGCGTCACCGTTTTAGGAGAATGATTAGCATTTCCCGAGTCGGCGACTTCTTTCTCGGTTGCTGCTAACACCACTGAAGTACCATCGATCCATTCTACAAGACTTAGTTGCTGCACGATAAGAGTGCAGAAATGGTTACTTACTACCATGAGTAAAACGGTCCCATAATTTGTCTAGTTCGTCGCTGGGTGGACCTTTGTACATATTGGTAGCATTGAAGGACCCGTCGAACCGTTGCCAATGGCGGCCTGTAAGGCCTTCTGAATACCCTGGATTGGAGTTTTAGTCTGACGCACATCGGATAAGAAAGTGAGTGAAATAATTTGTCCCTAATCTATACTCACGCCATGCAGTATCTGACTCCACACACCCATTACTGTCAAGGTAGTCTTTCGTAAGAATACCTCCAAGAAGGAAGCTCGCGGCGATGGTTCCAACCCATAATAAGCCCAGGACTATAGCTTTTCTCCGTTGAATTCGAGATGGCGGATATTCGGTATCATCATGTATTCGAGTATTGGTCTCTGTTGGAGGCAAGTCGCTTGTTTGCACAGGTTGGTAGGGTTGCTTAGATCGGGTAGAAAACATTTCGACGTCGTGCCAGGATCCAACAAAGGAATGAAATTGACGTCGTGATAAAGTGCGCACACGATAGAAAGAACATCTAAAGGGATTGCCGCTGCTTGCGCTAGAAATGTCGTTTCTTGCGGAATGCTCTTATCGTAAAGGCTGCCTTGCGTGCATGAGGGGCGGTTGTACATAGTGTCCTCTGGGACTTTGCTTACTCTATACCAAATTCTGAATTAGGTATTTGGCACTAGTAATCTGAAAAGGTGAGAATAGGAAGGAGCGTAATTTTCTTTCATATGCCGTATTGTTCCACACCTGGTCCCAGTATGTATGTGTTCAGAACGAGTAATTTACCGGCGTAGGGTTCGAGTGTAGAACGCCAATAAGAAGCCACCCGGACTAAGGCCGATTTTGGCCACCATTGTCGCTATATGTCGATATCGGAGTAATACCCTGCTTTACTCACTACGTTAATCCTTACAAGACGGCAGCATAAGAAGCACAGTCACGCCTCCGAAACAGGAACGTTTCGCTACATTCTCTTTCAATCATTCAAACGTAGAGGCGTTCAAGTGTTACATCATGCCTTCCGCTCTCAAACTGGTTCTTATTCTTGCAGCTGTTCAACCTCTCCTAGCCGCTCCTATATCTAACGCTGAAGGAGCTTGGAATTATGAGAAACGCGAGGCACAGCCAGGTGGCAACGACGTCGACGTAGCATTTACTGCAGGCGAAGTGAGCGCTCAGTCTGAGGCTGAGGCTGCCCCAGTCCCCCTATACTGGAAAGCAAAGCGTGGCAAGAACGACGTTGACGTAGCATTCACTGCCGGCGAAGTGAGTGCCCAAGCCGAGACTAAAGCCGCACCCCCTCCCCTATACTGGAAAGAGAAGCGTGGGAAAAACGACGTCGACGTAGCATTTACCGCCGGCGAAGTGAACGCTCAGGCTCAGACTGATGCCGCACCTCCTCCCCTATACTGGAAAGAGAAGCGTGGGAAAAACGACGTCGACGTAGCATTTACTGCCGGCGAAGTGAGTGCTCAGGCTCAGACTGATGCCGCACCTCCTCCCCTATACTGGAAAGAGAAGCGTGGCAACAACGACGTCGACGTAGCATTTACCGCCGGCGAAGTGAACGCTCAGGCCGAGACCGAGGCCGCCCCCGTCCCTCTATACTGGAAGTGAAAGCGCAAAACCAAGGACCAAAGAACTCGTACGGACCAGCTATGTCGAAATACATTCGAGAGCCCAGACAAGTGCAGCAAAGTTCGTGAAGGCGAAAGTTTGGAAAGATTTGATTCGGCTGTTAAATATCTTCATCGGGATCAAGATCAATTGTGGCTTGTTTTGGGGTGTTTTGTGATGGTGGAGTAGTAGATGGATGGGTAGTTAGTCACTCGTTTTACGAACTAGGCGTTACTTTTTGATAAAGCAAGTACTGATTTTCCTCACTGAAGGGACTCATACCTTGTAAAACGTGACTGTTTACCTGCCTCAATCAGCTTTCCGCATGAGCGTGTAAAGTTGGTATACGAATGCTCCTTAAAGTCGTAGTCATGCTGGAGAGACTCCAAGCAACTAGCTATATGTGTAGTGTGTTGAGGCTAACACATTGAGAAAGCATAGATCACGGAGTTTTCCCAACAGGTACCAGCATACATCGATCTCCCATCATAGTTTTGATGCGGATGATGACAAGTCAAAAGAATTGGCATGAAATCGAAAGAGTTCAACATTATCAATACTAAACATCTCTACTACTTTTTGCAATTCCCAGCTCCAAGCAGGCCACGATATCTTTGATAAACCAAAGAAAAAACGTCCCTCAACTCCTCATTTTCTTCTTTTCATGTCCTTTTCCACTCGATTACAAAGTCGGGTAGAAAGTGGGCGCATACTGGCTCTTTTTCCTAATCTGCGCGCCCCTGTACATAAAGTATACCGGTACCGGTACCAGCACAATAGCGATACAGCCCAGCAGCGTCGCAGCCCACTGAATACCCATGCCCTGGAACATCTGTTGTGCGAACAAAGGGAATACTGCGCCAAAGATGGAGCGAAGGAACGTATTTGCTGCAATTGCTGAGGCGGCGAACTATTCTAATGTTAGTATGTGTTACGAGAACGATGGGATAGGAGCAAAGACATACCATAAGATAAGCGTCAACGAGGTAGTTCAATGCTTGCAAGAATATACTGAGCAATCCAAAACCGATCAAAATACCAGATAGTGTTGGCACGATCCAGTGAACAGACTCCGTGTAACCGGTCCATCCGAACCAGAAGATTCCTATGGCAAAACACACACCCCCGGCAATAACTTCAGGCAGTCGCCATTCAGGAATCGGCACATCGTTATTCGCAGCTAGCTTCCTCTGGTATGATGGTTGACGAATGAAGATGACTGTTCCCGCAAGGAGCTGACCAGTGATCATGCCAAAGAATGGAAGGCCACCAACTCCCAGGTTCATGTGATGGACGCCTTGGAACCTATACGACAGTCAGAACGATTACGGATATTTGTCAAGTGGGAAACTTACACAAGCGGATAGGCTGTCAAAAACAGATATAGCAAACCATAGATGAATGCCATGTAGATACTCAATAGCAACACAATCGGCTCCGAAACCAGCATCCTTAGCGGCCTCGAAAAATTCTTCTGCACCAACTCTCTGAAATCAATTTCGACCTCGTCTTGTCTGGCATGGATGCCCCAATTCTTAGTCCTTCGACGGAGTTCTGCAGCTTTGGCAACTAGGATCTCGGGTGGGTACGATTCGTTGAGGAAGAGGAGGTTGAGAACAAAGGCTGTGAAACCCATAATGGCGACAATGTACTCGGTCCAGCGCCAGCCGAGGTGTGACATCACGATGAAGCCGCCGATGAAAGGGGCAAGAAGCGGGCCAGTAAAGACGGTCATGGAGAAGATGGTGACGGCCATGCCTCTGGTGCGATTGTTGAACATGTCGCTGAATACAGCGGCGACACACTACAGCTAGTCAATACATCTCTTTCGCACAGAATACGGGCAAAAGAAGACTTACAGTCAGTGGGCACGCCCCAAAGAAGCCAGAAAAGAATCTACAAATCAGAATAGTCTGCAGATCCTTCCCCGTCGCAACGCCCAGATTGAATATCGAAAAACCAAAACTCGCGAGCACAAGCGGTAACCTCCTCCCCTTCAGCTCACTCAACGGTGCCCAGACAATCGGCCCTGTAGCGAAGCCCAACACATAAAAGGATGTAGCGAGCACACCAACGGTAACACTCACTCCATATATCTGCGCCACGACACGCGTCGCTGCACTGAATATCGAGCTACCGAAGGCGGCTGTGAGAGTGGTGAAGCCTAAGATAGCGGCCGTCAGGAGTTTCTTTTTGAGAGGCCAGTTCTGTGCATGCATAGGATCATTCGGGCCATCGAATTCGACAACATATTCTTCCCTCTCTGGCAAAGGCGGCGGAAATGGCTTTCCAGCTCCAAATGCAGGCAGTGGTTTCCTGGATGTTCTGCTCTTGAGCCCTGCGCCGACAGTGTTGCTGTGTTGTGATCGTTGTGTTTGTATGCGGCTCAGCGCAGTCTCGTGTCGTTCTAGAACTGATAAATCCTCGCGCTGTGTCGGTAGTCGGGACATGGAGGCATCGCGTTCGCGACCAGACGCATCCGAGGACGCGGACGACTCAGACGAAATGCTAGAGCCAGTAATGGAGCGCGCGATCGGCTCATGCTCCTCTGCTTTTTCGATGTGGGGAGGGAAACGTTGAGGACTTGCGTCTTCTTCAGCGCGTTCTATTGCGCGATCGGCGGCGTCCATTGTACGAAATGGCTACGGAGAGCGAGCGACTCGAGGCGGCAATTTAATCAAATATCTGTAGTGCAAAGAGGACAAGTTCTACCTGATTTGAAACGCAAAAAAGGGTGTTGCAGAGTTTTCAGTCTTCCTGAGGAGTTAAATGTTTTCACCTCCAGCGGCCTATGACTAGGTATCAAAGGATGGCGATAGCGAGGCCGAGGGAAAGGCTAGATTGTAGGAGGACCTCGGCGCAATTGAATTTCCATGTAATATGTATGATGAGGATACAGGCAAATGATCTACTGAGCAATTGTCGTCCAGCGCCTTCTAGAAGCTTGATTGACAATGCAATTCTCAATGAAGAATTTCGCGGCCGTGACGTAGGACTGCTTGGTAAGGCGATGTCAAGCTTTTCCAACCCCCTGTCTGGGCCAATTTGCGAAAAGTATGCCGAGACGGTGGGACCGAGTGGCTAGAAAACGAAACGAAACGACACGGCAACGGTAATGGGAACCATGTCAGTGCGAGCTATCAAGGAACTTGGTTCACTTCCAAATACTCCGTACAGATGTCAGGATCCCCAAGGCCCACTTGGAGATTCTGTTGAGGATGGGCGCTGGTGCACATCTACAAAGTATCTATCGTCGCATACCTCCATCACCAGTCTACGGAGTCACATTGTAGTATTGTAGTTGGTCCTTCAGCGCTTGTAAACCCTTACATCGCTTGGGGGCTGCGGGGCTTTGTAATGCCCGTATTTGCTTACATCATTGATGTGACCATTTGACATCTGAGTTGATGACAGACAGCGCCAAGCATGCGTGTCACATCCACTTCGTACATGTAGTAGCATTCGACTGGTCCTATATCATCCTAGTGATTTGGGCATCCCAGCCGGGAGAGGGTGGAAATCAAATGGATTGTATTTGTCCAATGTTGTTTCCTTCTCGTATGATCATCCGTCATCCATCATAACTATGCCATGCATGCCATACCAGACCAACCGTCATTACTCATAAGATTTGCAAATGCACACACCTACATGCACAGGGTACATTGCGCCTACAATTTCTGCATGGCGACCACGTCAGTGGACTGGACGTGGTCTTCGTCCTCTTCAATCTTCTGTTGCAGATCGTCTAGAGACACCTTTTCGTCTTCGACGACCAAGTTGATCTGTAGCTTCTTGATACCGAAGCCGACAGCGACAAACTGGGAGGCACCCCACACAAGACCATCCTGCTCGATGGCAAGGACATTGGCCTTGAGCTGCTCGAGATCGGTCTCGTCGTCTGTACAAATCAGTATACCGCGACAATTCAAAAGAGCATAATTACGTACCCCAGGGCTTGACGTCCAAGGTAACAATAGACTTGGCGGCAGGCTTTACCTTGCCAGCCTTCTTCTTGTTGTACTCGGCCAGACGTTCCGCCTTGAGTTTCTCGGCCGCCTCGTCCTCTTCAGAGTCGCTGCCGAACAGGTCGACGTCGTCGTCATCCTCCTCAGCGGCAGGAGCCTTAGCTGGGTTGACGGGAAGCTCGGACTTCTCGGGACCGTACGCAGTGTACTCCTTGGTTGGGTCACCGGGCAGCGAGGAGAACTCGCCCTCAAAGGTGAGGATGTGATTGTACCAGCGCCATGCGTACGGGTACTTCTCGGGCGCAGGGATCGTCTTCAGCTGCTGGAAAACCTTGACGTCGGCTTGCGACGGGGTATAGCTGTTGCTGTTAGTGGGAGATCGCGCAGCAACGCAATCAACATGGTTATAGGGATGTAACAGTCAGGATGCGACAAGCGCGTGGGTTTGTATTCAGATAGCGGGGTCTTAAGCCGCCTCATTAACACGGACCAATTGTTTTCATCACAATATTGTTGGTGGTGGTGCGGTAGTAGGAAAGAGAGAAAACGCACAATACAGGATGGTGGGGTACTCACCCAACGATGTAGCTGCGTGTCTTGACCCAGTTGTTGAGAATGGTGAGTCCGGTCTCGGAAAGCAAGTCAGAGAAGCCCATTTTTGCGGAAGTATCTGAAAGACTGTTCTGCGTTGTGAAGATGGCTGGCGGTTGGGTTGGATTGTTGTTCAGAGACTCGAGCGTGAGTCGCAGTTAGAGTTTTTGATGCGCTAGCGCCAGCGGGACGGAACAATGATTCACCGCGTGCCATTAACCCTACCATCCAACACGACCATTGCAATTCACCAATGCTGGAATAGCACATAGCTAGACTTTCTCAGCTTATTCCATTTCTGCAGATCATTCTCAGACACCTTGTACAATATAACCTCGTAAATAGTAGCTTGAGCCAGCAATTGATAGCGTTCAACGCCCTACAAAGTAGAGGAAGGCTCTAGAAGGAGCTCGAAGCATCACGCCTCATCGGCGAAGTTGGGCTAACCACTTAAGATCGCGCATATAATAGAGTCGTCTCTCTAGAGCGCGCGCCCTTTACTTTCCCATCCTTGAGAGTTCGTGTACGAAATCTTCACAAGTTGTTTAGAGATATTCGTATAATTGTCTTGTATCGCAGTCGCGATCTGTAGACTCAATCCATCATGCTTACAAGTAGAGCTCGAGTCATCGCAAGACGCATACCAAGGGAACTTCCTCGACTTCCTGTCCGATCGACGGTCATCCACATACCTGGGGCACTCGTCCGGCCTTCGATACGACCCGTTACCGCGATCCGCACCTACGCAAATGGCCGCCCGCATCCGCCAGGCGGCACGCATCAAATGAACCTAGGTGGCGAGCCTGAGAAGCCAGCATTAGAACAGTACGGTGTCGACTTGACTGCGCGAGCAAGAGATGGAAAACTCGATCCGGTCATAGGCCGCGATGGCGAGATACACCGCACGATACAGATCCTGTCGAGGCGAACTAAGAACAACCCGGTTCTGATCGGAAATGCTGGGACAGGGAAAACGGCAATCCTCGAAGGTTTGGCCCAACGTATCGTTCAAGGAGACGTGCCTGAGTCAATCAAAGACAAGCGCGTCATTTCGCTCGATTTAGGCCAGCTCATTGCGGGCGCTAAATTCAGAGGAGACTTTGAGGAGCGTCTTAAAAAAGTGCTGAAAGAGGTGGAAGATGCTCGAGGAGGCGTGATATTGTTCGTTGATGAGCTGCATACTCTACTCGGGCTTGGGAAGGCAGAAGGCAGCATTGACGCGAGCAATCTCCTAAAGCCTGCTCTATCCCGTGGCGAGCTTCAATGCTGTGGCGCGACTACGCTTAACGAATATCGACAGATTGAAAAAGACGTGGCACTCGCCCGCCGATTCCAGCCGATTCAGGTCGGCGAGCCTAGCGTGCAAGACACAATATCCATCCTCAGAGGGATCAAGGAGCGATACGAAATTCACCATGGTGTGCGAATCACAGATGGAGCGCTTGTCGCGGCTGCAACATACAGCAACCGATACATCACCGACCGATTCCTACCCGACAAAGCTATAGATCTCGTTGATGAAGCAGCCAGTGCTCTCCGGTTACAGCAAGAGAGCAAACCTGACGCGATTCAAGAGCTGGATAGGCAGATTATGACAATACAAATCGAGCTGGAGTCATTGCGCAAAGAGACAGATATTGCGAGTAGAGAGCGTAGGGAGAAGTTGGAGCACACATTGACGACGAAGCAAGACGAAGTCAAGGTCTTGACTGAGAAGTGGGAGAAGGAGCGCGAAGGCCTGCAGGAGATCAAGAATATCAAAGAAGAGCTGGAGAAAGCCAGGTTGGAGCTGGAGCAAGCCCAGCGGGAAGGCAACTTTGGTAAAGCCGGAGAGCTTCGCTACTCAAGGATACCGGAACTTGAACAGCGGTTACCGAAAGATGAGGAGACCGGGGCTAGCAACGACTCCCTTCTACACGACTCTGTGAATGCCGACGACATCGCCTCTGTCGTGTCCAGAACTACTGGGATCCCGGTTTCGAAGTTGATGCGCGGAGAGAGCGAGAAGCTCATTCACATGGAGGATGCCCTGCGAGAGCATGTGCGTGGCCAGGACGAAGCTCTTACCGCTGTAGCAAACGCGATCAGGATGCAAAGAGCTGGGCTGTCAGGAGACAACCGCCCGATTGCTTCTTTTATGATGCTCGGACCTACCGGCGTGGGAAAGACGGAAATCTGCAAGCGGTTGGCCGAATTTCTCTTCTCCACTCAATCAGCCGTCATCCGGTTCGACATGAGCGAATTTTCGGAAAAGCACACAGTATCACGACTGATCGGAGCCCCAGCGGGATATGTTGGGTATGATGACTCTGGCCAGCTCACAGAAGCAGTCCGCCGGAAACCGTACGCAGTCATCCTTTTGGACGAATGGGAGAAGGCTCACAAAGATATCTCTACCCTACTTCTTCAAGTGCTCGATGAGGGCTTCTTGACAGATGCCCAGGGTCACAAAGTCGACTTTAGGTCCACGATCATCGTTCTCACATCGAACCTAGGAGCTGATATCATTGTCGGTGACAACTTTGAAGGCCAAAGTGACAAAGATACGAGCGAGATCTCTCCGGCTGTTCGAAACGGAGTCATGGATGTGGTTACGGCATCGTATCCGCCTGAATTTTTGAACAGAATAGACGAATTCATCATCTTTCGAAGATTGTCTCGAGAAGCATTACGAGACATTGTGGACATCCGTCTGAAAGAACTTCAAGGCCGACTTGACGATCGAAGGATCACTCTAGAGGTTCCTGATGAAGCTAAGCAATGGCTATGCGACAAGGGCTACGATCCCCGGTTTGGCGCGCGCCCACTAAACCGACTCATTGCAAAGGAGATTGGTAACGGCCTTGCTGACAAGATCATTCGAGGACAAATTAAGACTGGAGATGTGGCGAGAGTGACTATTAAAGATGATAAAAGTGGTTTGATTGTCTCGACGACTGAGTAGATTGATAACCATGTGGAAAGTTTGCCTTCGTAGTCTGGGTGAGATTTGGCGGAGTTAGGTTATGAGTGTATCATATGTATTATATGAGGTTTTATGTTCGCTGTATATATAGGACGGCCAGTTTTGCAGCTTGTACGATAGGATGATGTAGCGTTCTCCTTCGCTGTAAAGATTATGTACAATTATTCCACTTACAACATCAATTCGAGTTTACCTTTGTGCCCAATTCCTGTGGTGGTGATGTTGGTGAAGGTGAGAGCTATCTTATATCACGTCGCATGTCACGAAGATGCACATGAGCTTAACTCAAGGCAGGCACGCGTTTGGTCGTGCCTTCTTTTTCATCTATGCGTCCTCGAACACCTCACTCTTCCCGAGGCCACATCTCCTTTACTTCCATGCCAACATTACCCCGACCATACGATATGTCTGGCTCCACGAAGTTGCCAGGTTCACAGTTTCGATTATCCTTTCGCAAAAGCAAATCCAGTTCTGCAGGCAGCCGAGACGGCCGACAAAGGTATGCGTCCAGCATTTCGCGCTCTCGCCGTTCTTCATACCGATCTAGATCATCCAACACTGTAAACACTACGAAATCTCGCGCACTCACGTCGGTGGGCCACTGTAGTAGCGGAAAGAGTGCCCAACCATCGTCCAGTGACCTCTCTCATGAACGTCATCGAGGACCTGAAGTAGACGCAGATGCACTTAACGAAGTGATAATGGTTGTTGACATGCAGCGTCGTGATACTGTGGGTTGCAGTTATTACGTCGCAAGGGAAGAAACGATTTACTTCATGGAAGACGTTCAGTGTGGTGGCGTAGACATTGTGGATGCGTGCAAGTCACCTTACCTAGGTACCCGCATACACTCCACCAAGCTAACGAGGACCAGTAAGAGTATATGTCGAACCTACTATAGTCGTCATTCCCACCAAGATAGATGATGCAGTTCATGATCGACTCGATCTAGGTGGAAGGAGCGACGCTTCTGAGAATGGTGGGAGTAAGTCAATGGGAGGGAATATATTCTTTCGGCCTCTGACATTAGTAGACGACCAATATCGACTACCATTTTTGCTGGAAGTGCGACCACCGAGCGATTTTTCCATTGAATCGGCAAAGGCTAAGCTCGCTGGTCTCAGATTTGGCGGTGATCATGCATTCCGGCGTAACTTCATCGTTCCGGGCGATACGGTAGTGGACGATCCTGCTTATGCTGGAGAGGTAGCTCCTGGACAACAGGGCCGGATACTCCATTTATCAGGATTGATAGACATGGAAAGCCCGCTGACAGTAAGTCAGACCTATTTTTATTAGCATCTTGCATTCTAACATTGGCCAGATGGGCTGTGCTGGGGCTCTCCTCTCGTATCTACAGCGTAGACGAGCTGCTGCATATCTCCCAGGCGACCCAAACGCACATCAGGTGTTCCGTATATCGAAGCTAGAGATGTTCACTCTACGTGACACTATGTAAGCTACGGCAATACGATGCGCCTGTATCATTGCTCATGCTTACAGGTTTATCAATGCCGAAACACTCCATTCCCTACAAATACTGAACCACGAAACCCACCCAAATACACACAATCAAGGGCCTACAGCAGCATCTTCAGGGTCAAAGGAGGGACTTTCAGTGTATGGATTGTTCCATTTTCTTGCCCGGACAACTCAAGGCAGGCAGCGACTCAGGCAAATCTTTCTTCGGCCTAGCTTAGACTGCGATGTTATCAACGAGCGACTGGAAACAACCCGGGTCCTCCTATATCCCGAGAATACCGATAATCTGGATCATCTAGTGCGTCGTCTTAAAGGAATAGGCAACATGCGCGTGATGATGAACAATCTCAAGAAAGGCTCCAGCAGTAGCGGCTCGGGGAAGTTAAAGGGGCCATCAAGCACTATTTGGGCAGCTCTGCAACGCGTGAGTCCTTCAGCGCCCGATTTCCGAGCTCTAATAACATCTTTTAGTTTGTTTTCAATGCAATTGCTCTGAGGGACACTATGAAATCTCTGCACAGGGGAGGTGGCCTGACTATCGTCTCCAAGGTAGTGGAGCGATTCGATGGTCACCGTTTGGCCAACGTTGGTATCCGTATCAGCGAAACAGTGAGTTTGCCTTTCTTTTCTTCGCTTCCTAACCGTTTAATGAGTTTAGGTTGATTTTGATGCCTCAGCAGAAGATTCGCGCACTGTCATACTTCAAGGGGTCGACGAAGAGCTTGACAATATGAAGTACATCTGGAAGGGACTCGACGATCTACTTCTCCAGGTCGCTCGGAATCTATCAGAGAATGTTCCTTCCACTGTACATGGAACCCTCAATGTCCTCTACTTCCCACAGATAGGATTCCTGGTTACCGTTCCCATTGACCCTGAAACGGGCGAGGCGGCATTCGAGGGAAGCTTCGATAATCCATGGGAGCAAATTTTCTCGACTGAGTAAGTAGAGCATTTAATCTAGAACACATCCACTAATCTCCCCTAGTGGCCAAATCTACTTCAAGAATGCCCAAGTTCGAGAGATGGACAGCCATTTTGGCGACCTCTTTGGTCTCATTGCAGACCGAGAGATCGAGATAAGCCATGAATTGGCACAACATGTTCTCGAGCATGAGAGTATCTTCACTGAAACTTCGGATATATGTGGAGAGCTTGACAGCCTTGTTGCTCTGGCACAAGGAGCGAGAATGTACAATCTTTGTTGTCCTCAACTCTCGCAGGAAAATGTTATTGACATCCAGGGTGGTCGGTACGTGGATTTAAAGTACAAATTTCCATGGTCCGTCTGCTAACTACATCTTAGTCACATCCTCCAAGAACGTGCGCTCGATACAAGTTTCATACCTAACAGCACCTTCCTTGTTGGCGGATCAGGAGACGACGATGAACAAAAGGACCCATCGCACAAAAATTGTGGTTCTAAGCGTTTTACATCTTCCCAAATTCCCCCTCCTAGCATGCTAATTCTTACGGGCCCAAACTATTCGGGAAAGAGTGTATATCTGAAGCAAGTTGCTCTCATAGTGTACATGGCACATATAGGCAGTTTTGTACCGGCAGAGAGCGCAATGATCGGCATCACCGACAAGATTCTATCTAGAGTGTCTACTCAAGAATCGGTATCTCGAATTCAGAGCGCATTTATGATCGATCTTCAACAAATCTCACTGGCCTTGAGCTTGATGACTCGAAGAAGCCTTTTGATCATCGATGAATTCGGCAAAGGCACTGATTCATGCGACGGGGCAGGACTGGCTTGTGCGGTCTTCAAGTATCTGCTCAGTCTTGGGGTTAGAAGTTGCAAGGTTCTGGCTGCAACGCACTTCCACGGTAGTTCCCAACCATCCAGTGTTTATTTATCACGTTGACCAACGCGAATAGAAATATTTGAGAACGGATTACTCAAGCCAAGACCTGGTCTTGCATTCGGACACATGGAAGTTCGGATAGATGAACAGGCATCCAGTCTTGAAGAACAGATTACTTATCTCTACAAGTATTACTCCCAAAGAGCCCACTCCCAAGACTACTGCTAAGTTTCACAGTTTTCGTGAAGGTAGAAGCAACTCCAGCTTTGGCACTTGTTGTGCCGCCATGAATGGAGTCCCGAACGGGATTATAGACCGTGCTGATGAGCTGATCGGGATGGTTATAAGAGGGGAAGATCTCGTTGCTGCATGTTCGGTTATGCCAAAGGACGAAGCTGCGGAACTGGAAAAAGCGGTAAGTTTTGTGACTGAATTGTACTTATATCCTAATGCCAATTCAGGAGCAAATTGCACGCGACTTTCTCGAAACCGATTACTTTGGGGACCCGAAGGGTGTACTTCGCGATCTGTTGACGATATCAGGTACTGCTGACTTTAGTTCCTAGTTTTGGGAAACTCTGATTTGTCTGAGCGGTGAACAACTGCTTGGACATCTCCCATCCCCAGACTCTGAGCATTGGTTGCTCATATATCAAGTACCCAGTCTCATGAAACACACTATGGCCGAAGATCTCAGTCACTGTTTTCTTCTCAAGATGCAGTAAAATGGTACTCCTCATATATTTCACCCGTCGGCATCACATGTACAGAATAGTTACTTACGAAAAGTTCGCAGACTTTTAGAAAACAAATTGATCCTCTCGTTGTGAATGACTCTTCAACATCAAGGAAGCTGCCACTCACCACACAAGTGCATATCCAAAACAACCGTCCACTTCGCACCCCCCCTCCATCAAACAACCAACGTACAAATCCACCTCGTGCACACTGAACTCCCATCACCCCATCATCCCACGCAGAAAAACATTCTAGTCGCCTAAAAGGCTTGGAGACGCCAAAGTACGGACATCCGAGAGGCTCGGTGTCCGTAAACACGGATGGAAGACCCAGATAAACAAGGCATCACAGCAGAAGAAGAAGAAACATATACTATGGAATATCCGTCTCAAGAAGGATCCAAATCCAAATACGCATACCCAACTCCATCACCGACAACACAATCCGTCATCACCACCATACACACCCACACCCACACCAGCTATCTATCTAGCCACTCACATACACACACAAAAAACTCCGCCATCAAACAACCATCAAACAACCAAAGCATGCATAGTCCCGCCACCAAAAAATATAAGCATACATCTACGCCGCACACCTACATAATCCCTCACGAAAAACTACGCCTCTTCCCCTCTTCTTCCCTCTCCTTCCCTCCCCTCCCCTCCCTTCCCTTCCTCTCGTACCCGCTCCGCTCCCGCGCCACCGCTGTGTCACCAGCAGGGTACTCTGTACGAAGTAGATGGATGGATGGATAGATCATACATACACACATAGATACATGCCGCGCCACCCATCGCCCCATCGCCTCATCGCGCTATCGACCCGAGAACCCGAGAACCCGAGAACCCGAGAACCCGAGAACCCGACAACCCTACATACATACAGCCCAGGCGTCCTACCCTAACCTACCCTACCTTAACCCACCCGCACGAGTACCTTTGCAGCCGCGCGAATGTCTTAGCTTGTGCCCAAGGTAATTTCTCAGTCGGGACCGATCGAGCGAGGTGTTTGTTGGGTATGTGGCGGGGATCCACTGTAATGCCTAGGCTCGAGGCGATGATGCTTTTTTGTCGTTAGTTGGGGTGATTGGGAGGGAGGTTGGAGATCTGCCGTGTATGTATCCATTCAGCGAGGGTCTGGCCGGGTAGTAGCGGATGGGGTGAGGTGAGGTGGGGTGATTGGATTGGAGTGGATTGGAGTGGATTGGATTGGATTGGATTGTTTGGGACGAATTGATTGTTTTGGGGGCGGTGTCTCGAGCTAAAGGTTAAGGATGTTGTGGGTGGTATTGGGTGGGTGGAGTAATACGGTATTCGGTATTCGGTATCTACCCATCTACCTAATACCTGGTGTGCTGCTTAGGTATGAAGAGCGATTGGTTCTTCTTCGAGGGGTGAGGTTTAGTCATGGGGGACTTTGACACTTTGATAGGTGCGTGTGATTATGGGTTTCAATGGAGCATTTTTACTGATGGTATATGGGTAGGTAGATAGGTAGGTACTGTATCATGTGGAATAAATGGAGTGTGTAGGATTTGGAACCATCGTAACATCGATTTATCGTTTGTGCCTTTCGATCCTTTTGTCTCGCTTACTGTATACTTGCGAAGTACTTACGAAGTAGATACGACGTCAATGTAACCACCCTTGGCCGCTGGGTCCCACGGGAACACGGGTAGGGCTGTCTACATGTTGTCCAGAGAGAAAGAAAAAGGCCCCCCGCCGACTATGCATCCCTGCCAGCCGAGAATCCACGGTATCTTACTACAAGAAGAAAGAGAGAGAGACAGAGAAAAAGGGGAATGAAAGGAACGGGCTTGTACGATAAACGATAAACAAAAAAAAACGTTCCCTCCCACCTTCAGAAGATGGCACGCATGTCGAGCCTCGAGCTTCGCCGTACTCTCTACTCCCACCTACCTAGGTACCTTTCTCCCGCCTGCCGGTGAGGAACAGTGTCCGGGGCTCGAACGACCGCTGAGGCTGACGGGGAATTTTTTCCAACTCGACTGATGGGTACGCCTGTGCCTCGGGCGGTTAGGGCCGCGAGGCACAGCAGGAGGCTTGTTGTGTTTTGAAACATGAAGGGCTTCCTTTCGCATCGGGCTCGTGCGGGAGGGAATGTGGGAGACTGGCGAGGAAGGCTGGATTGAGAGGTTTGATTGTTGGATATGGCATGTTGTATGTATGTATGTATGTATGTATGTATGTATGTATGTATGTATGTATGTATGTATGCATGTAGGGTCGAAAAGGAACGACGTCACACCAGTAAGTTATGTACTCCGTATGTACAGAACAGAGTACATGAACGCGATCCTCAAGAAAAGCGAAAAACCAAGCACGCTCACCAACTCCGTACGGACCTGCGCTGAAGACACTCGCGCCATCCATCTGAGCCGAAAATGCAGGTTGAAGCGACAAAACGACGGTTACAAAGTTAACTGACTATCTGTGACGAAGAATTCTGCCGGCTTAGCCGCGTTCTGACCCTTGCACTCCACGTTTCTCTCGGAGACCGAAATACGAAGGTGCAGCAAAATGCTTGGATGCATCTATCGCTTCTTGATCTAATGTCTACCTAGTATCTATCCATGTACAGTATCTCGAGGGACCCGAACGTGTTGAAACATGGTTGCTGCATGCATTTTGGCTAGTGTGCGTCAGGCACCCGGAGCTTGTGTGTACAATACGAGATATATGCAGCTATCTACTACTATTGCCCCTGGACGGGACTGGACTGGATGGCATGGCTGTCCGTCTGGGTATAGATAGATGCCTACATTGGATAGGTGTATTTACTTTTCGGTTGGTGGACCCTGAGAAGAGAGGCACATGTTCCATCCATCCATCATCACCAACACCACGGCCTGTTTGCGCCCTGCAGCATCTAACAGGTAACGTCGACAGCTTGATTTGAGGCGACACTTGCCATTCCGAAGAAAGACCTGGCCTGGCTAGGCTGTGGCTCCGCATTGTCGCGTCGTTCCTTGCGTATCTATCCGCTCCCGCCAACACCTATCGATCCTGCATGAGGCTTTTGAACGCCCCCAACACCAGCCAGTACTGAAACTATCGATTGTTGAACCGTTATCGACAAGCGACGGACTTCGACCAGACCAGAGCTGCAACCTTCCCATTGTAGTCTCTCCACACATTGGATTCTCATACAAAACACGACCTCGGTCTGGGAGGGTCCGATCCGTTGCAGTTGCTGCGAGAGATGAGTATTGCGACATTTTGAAGGGACATGGTGGATCAACTATATGTATCCTGCAGACAATCATGTTGGTAAGGAAATGTCGTTCTGTGGAGGCATCATGTGCATTTAGATTGAACAACATGGTGGGTACTCCGTAGTAGAGACTCTACTCTGTTGGAAGACATGTGAGAGTCGAATGCAGCATTTCCAGTCGACGGGGAAATTACGCATACACAGTCGTCGCAATGAATACAATATACCTCTTTTCGCTAATTGGCCGGGTGGCGCCGTCGACGTTGAGCACTTGCCTCTGCGCGTACTCGAGTGTATCTAGGTGGAAAAGCTGGCGAATCCTTCTCACGACAGGCCGTCTCGAGCTGGATGAGGGAGGATTCAACGAGCATGATCGCATCATCGAACCTTGAAGCGATCTTGGATGGCGCTGCTAAGCGCATACATAAGTGGGCAAACGATGGATGCTTTGCCTGGTATGTGCGGAGAACGGCGACTCCTTCTGAAGATGGCGTCAACTCATGATGGATGGCTTGTTGAGCTCAAGAGGCCGGACTGCATCAATTGAGGTTCTACAAAGTACATATTACCATATGGACAGTATCTACATTTGAGGCAGATGGGTACCTATCCAAGACACACATGGCGGGTCGGTGTTGGATATGACTGGATTCTCAACGATGCAGACGAGGACAGTATGGATAGATGGTGGGAAGACGGACGGCGGAATGGCGAGATAGATGCCAAGGCAAAAGGTTGGTGGTTCTTCGGACTTGGAGGGCTCCAGTCAGAAGCCACATGGACCACACACATGTAGATGCTAGGTATCTACTTACTTGGGTACGGAGTGCCTGTTAGGTATTGTATGTATTAGATAGCCACAGCTCACCGACAGGGCAGGCGTTTCAAAATTTAATTCTCCTACACGGGGAAATATATTGCACGCGCGCGAGGCTGGCAGGAGGATTCCCAGGCCTGCAGCGAATAATCTAGATGGCAACGCCTTGTACAATATACTCGTCCATTACTCCGTACTGAGGGACGGAATACTTCTTTGCGACCAAAGCTTCAGCCACGGCAGTTGGAGCGACGCATCGAGGCAGAGATCAGCGAATAGATACTGGAGCGAGCGCTGACGACGTCAATGGCGGCCTGAATGGAGCATCGTGCCGCTCCCAGGTTGCGCACGTTCGAGTTCGCGCTTGGACGGCGGCGTGAATCATGAGACTATTGTACAGGTACATACAGCTCCGCAGATGGAGACGGCAATTGTTGTGCAAATTGCGATGGCGCAGAGGCCAGAGAGAGGCACAGAGACACGGATGTCAGCCAACGGTCGGTCGGTCGGCGGTGTGGGGGGGAGGAAGAAGAGGAGGAGGAGGAGGCAGTGGGACGGTGACAAGGCAACCTGTGTGCCCACTCCCACACCCGCTCACCCGCTCACCACTACGCCAGACTGCATCACTACGGCTATTTTCAGTGCAAAGTATCTACTATTATCTACACCGGCGACACTGCGGCGCCCAGCCGTTGACTGCAGCCATTGTCCATAGCGGTGCAGTGTGCAGCAGCACAGCGCAGCGAGGCTGAGTGTGTCTTTTCCAAAATTGTCACCATGCACTACACCACGCGCACGCTTGAAGGCCCTGTTCTTGGATGATCACGATGCTGCCGCCGAATGGGGACAGTCAGCCAGCCGGCGTCAGACGTATATTCCTCTTTTCGAAAGGAGAACAGCGGCTGTCAGTGGGGCAGACATCCTCCCCTCGACACTGCACTCAGCAGTATTCCCTCTCTCCCCCCCCCCATCAGCAGCAGGATTGGTCGGACGCCGCTGAGACGCCGCGATTGCAGCAGACACAAGGCCAATGAGTGCCGTACCTCTCTGTCTCTCTCTTCTTCTTCGTCTTCCTCTTCTTCTTCTTCTCTCTCTGTATGTGCGAGTCTGCGCAGCTGGTCACATATGTAGCGGTACGGAGTAGAGTACATGGACAGTACAATACCATGATGGATACAAGTCAACCATCTACAAGATAGGTACTCCATACAGCTCAACGGTTCCCTCGAGTACTCCTCTGGTGGAGAGCAGCGAGTGGACTGGTGAGGTGATTGATTAGAGATGGGCGTTGTCGACACCTATTTTTGTGTGAAGGCTGACTGGATTGGTAGTCGTCCAAGTCAGCGCTAGATGGCCATCCTCATCAAATCAAGCGTCGACGGTGGAGAAAGGTGGACGACTGAGGACATTGAACCGCCTGCTAGCGAACAAACGTGGCATGTCTCCATGCCTTTCACCCTCTCTCCATGCCTCCTCTAGATATTTCCTCTCCTCCATGCTTCTCTCCTCCATGCCACCCTTGATTGCTTTCTGACTCTCCTCCTGCTGCCTTGTTGGCTGACAGGCTTGTTGGCTGGCTTGCTTGCTGCTCCCAAGGGCGCTTCCTGGGCTGACTTGATCACCTCCATGTGTATCCGTACCTGTCTGTGCTGTCATCCATCCATCCATTCATACACACACATAGATGTCCATATGCATACACATACATACGTCGATGCAAAAATGGATGCGACGAATGATGAATACTAGATTGGTGCACGTCCCGACCCTCTGGACAATCTACATTCTCCTCGTGGGCTCAATCTACTACCTCACGCAGCGGCTGTACTCGCAGCACACAGCCCACTCCCACGACTCTGTACAGTCTCCACCATAGCCGTTCCAGCAGCCTGGCGCTTCTTTCACTGTCACGCCGCTACTGCCTCGATGCATACGCCTCTTCGAGACACGATCGGCGACGTCGACTTTCAAAGCGTCAAATGCGCTCCCAGCTGCTTGCCCTCGCCGATAAGATCTCAGCATAGGCCAGCACGGCGCGAGCTCCTCGAGGCCAGTGGTCACCTCGAGATGTGGGTGTGCAGACGTACGCTAGCCTCCATGGAGGTTGTGAAGGGATGGTAGCATGTCGCCCCCCCTCTCAACCCTCTCTCCCTTCTCCCTCACCTCCACCCCCCCCGTCGTTGAAGCCAACACCAAAAGACGTGCAGGCGCCCCTGTCCCCTGTCCTGCCCTCTGTCTGTCCCCTGTCCCCCCCATCCCCTGTCGAGCAGCCCCCAAGCGTCAGCTCAACGCCATCTCACACCCCAGTCGTAGACGGTGGACTGTGTAAGCCCTGCACCCTTTCCAGATCGCTGCCCCCGTTGAAAGCTAGTTGAAGGATGGCTCCTCTGCATGTCCAGGCTGGTTGCTGCACTTCGACCTGCTCTCGTATATAACTCTACTGTCCATCCACCGAGCTCCCTATCCTCAGTTGCTCCCAGTCAGTCCACAGGCACCATGTTCCAAGCTATCCCCCACCAGTCCTTTACCTCGCAACCGACCTCATCACCACCAATGGCCGCCATGACTTCTGTTCCTCCTCTCCACACCACCGTCACCACCACCAGCCCGAATGGTGAAGCAAAACCTCGCAAGCTGCGAGCTTCCTGCGACGCCTGCTCTCGTGCAAAGGTAACTAACCGATTCGGTGACTTTTTTGAACAGAGTCACAACTGACGCTGCCATCAGGTCAAGTGTGACAAGGTCAGGCCAACATGCCACCGCTGCGGGAATATGGGCATTTGCTGCAATTACTCGCCATCTATGAGGTATGCAAAGCCCGTGACAAGGCTCGGCTGAATTCCAAACTCACCACCTCCAGACTCGGAAAGCCCCGCAAGAACAGGAATCCAGACGGCACCATCATGCGCGATGTATCGCCAGCTAGCTCTTGTGGTCCTTTGGGAGCGCGACCAGATATGATACCCCGCACCGCCTCATACACTGCAGAAAGCTCTCCCGAGCCGTCGGACCCCTTCTTCTTTGGCCCAGCGACTCCAGAATACCACTTCCAGGATGCGTACATGGGATCGACCTTTGAGGGAGGCCAGTCGCCAGCTTGCTCTGATACCGGCTCTTTTGTCAGCGGCTGGTCAGGCGACGACCACATGATGTTCCACCAAAGCCCTTCGGAGATGTTTACCAGTATGCCACAGTTCTCACCGCCCCCTCCATCGCCATACGGGGGCCACGTTCGAACAACGAGCGCTCAAAGCCAACCACAAATGTTCACATCCATGGATAATCTGAACTCCCCGCCACTCGCAAGCCCACAGTACTTTGGAATGCAACAACAGCAACAACTCCCCATATTCTCCCCCGAAAAGATGACCACGTCTCCTCCCCCCATGGTCTCAGCGCCTCTGCCCACACCACCAGCATCCGCAACCACCCCCAACCACGACTGCACACAATTCGCCTTCCAAACCCTCAACAGCCTCTACTCACCACCGAGCACACAACCATCCGCCAGGGGCCTGAATGGGTCTTCCAACGGCCTCCCAACCCTCGACTCGGTCCTTTCCACAAACAAGTCCGCCGTCGACAAGCTCTTCGTCCTCCTTGGGTGCCCCTGCTCCGCAAACCCCCACTTCTCCACCACCATTGCCTTTACCATTGTCAAGATCCTCTCATGGTACCAGGCTGTCTCGGGCGCCAACCAATCCGAGGGTGACTCCACAATCACCCAAATGGAAGTCTTCACCCACACCCCCATCTCACTTGGCGACTTTAGGTTAGAGGGCGAAGATGAACACACCTTCCGCACCCAACTCGTCCTGACCGAGCTGCGCAAGGTCGAGAAGCTCATTGACAAGTTCTCTGAGCGCTACTGCAAGGGCTCCGACCCCGCCAACCTGGGCATTGACGGCGGCGTGTACAGCGCATTAGAGCAATTACTTCGCACTCGCGTACGCGACACTTTCAAAGTCACCATGAAGACAGCGCCCGAGGAGGTCAAGAGGCAAGTTGCATCAAGAACGCAAAGCCGGTCGCGCAACTACACTCTTTAATTCAATCCTTGCACTCCACCCTCTCTTCCTGCTGCGTTTCTAGCGTCTTTTGTGTATATTGCTTCGCTTCTTAATTATTGACGGCCGTTTTTGTTTTTTGTGTTTTTATTCCCCATTCGTCTGCACACACACACACACACACATACACACCCGCCCCCGTTTTGTTTTCTCCGATATACCGACGAGACGAGCATCCTAGCCGTCCATATTATGTTCTCTTCGCATTCCTCGGTATGGACTCTCTCAAACCCTTTTTCACGCATCCGTCAATGGCACCCGGTTTTTTTCATGGGGCCTTTTTCTTTACATGTTCCAAACGGGTTTTTACGGTTTAAAATTAAAATCATTGCGCCTATTGTATATTTGGGTAAATGCGATGAATGGAAGATTATTACTATTATTATTATTATTACTATTACTATTACTATCACTATTTTTTTTTTTTTTTTTTTTTTTTTTGCAAGCTGGTTCCCCGCTGCTGCTATTGCTGCCGCTACTGCCGCTACTGCCGCTGCTGCTGCTGCTGCCTGCTCTGTTGGCTCGAACTATTCACACTTGTACATAGATGTTTGTGGAAGGAAGGCAGGGTAGACGCAGCAGACGCGGCAGGGTGGTGGTGGTGGTGGTGGTGGTGGTGGTGGTAGTAGTATGGCCATGGAGATATGGCTGCTGATATCGTAGCAATATAGCGCTTTGCAGGGAAAATCCTAGCTGGGACCTGCAAAGTAGGATGGCTCGGGCTCGATAATTGTTATTTGATATTATCACGTGAGTCGTGGGAAGGGCAGCAAAGCCTGCCGTATATATATATAATATATATATATGTATGTATGTATGTATATATGTATGTATGTA
>JAFISD010000186.1:0-59821 GCA_022560085.1 Helminthosporium solani
ACTGTGATTCACTGTGATATCGTACAAAGAAGGTGGCTATTCTTGGTGGGGTGATCAGGTTACTGATTTGATCAGCTTACTGATTAAACACGTTAGTTATTACTTCTTCTCCTAATTCTCTAATAGTTTATAATCCTAGTTCGCATAACTACTGCCTAATCTATTTACTTATTAGTTTTTCTTTAGCTCCTCGCACTACGCCTTACCAGGCTGCTAGTCCGCTAATAGCCTAGCATACTAGAGTGACTAATTGATTAATTAATTAATTCCTACACAGTTTCAGCCACGATGTCTTCGCAGCTATGCCTGGTGAAGGTGGGCTTGGTGAATAGCTAACGCGGCTTAGATTATTGTACTAGAGTGACTTGCTATACTTAAGCAATAAGTAAGCCACGTCTAAAAATAAGGCTATAGAAATGGCGTGGAAGTAGATCCTAGTAAATAGGTCTAAGAACGTCCTGGATTTAACCTAAAAATAGATAGGTATTTTCTAGTCTTAAGATATGCCACACGCTAGCTATATAATAGATTATTAGCCCTCTAGGGGTTAGAAATACCTATATCTAGGATAATAGAGCTTGAATATCACTATATGAAAAGAGAAAGGATAGGATAAATAATAAGCAATTATTCATTAGTTTCTATAATATAGCTTCTAAAAACTAATATTGTTTTAAAAACTAATCTTATTTCTAAAAGCTATATTTGTTTCTAGAAGCTAGTATAGTTTTTAGAAATCAATCGCTTAATTATGTTGATTCTCTATGTTAACTATAGTGGTTAAACTATGGCTGCTATATGGAGTAGATAAGAGCCTACTGTCAACCAAGTCACGCACGAGTATTCTAAACTGCCGAAGAAGTACTCTCCGAAGTACTCTCCTCCGAAGAAGGTCTACGGAGATATAACTATATTTCGCAATGGTTGATTCTGCTCCTCTTTATAAGATTCGCAATACATCCTCGTTGAGAAGTGTTCTATCCAAAATAAGGGTGGAAAGGATCATGGGTGCCATGTTGCATCAGCCCCAGACTAGTGGGTTTAACGAGTCGCTGAGTATCGAAGCATTATCCTAGACTAAGACGGCCGAATACAGCATGCGAACTTAAGGTATTTAGTGCCCATACGACAGACTGATTCATCCGGCGTCTGCTATTTCAAAAACGGTGTCAAACATAAGTCAGTCCACTCTTCCGCGAACTCGTCCGCCTCCTAAAGACGTTTCAGGCCACCAACATTTTCCGACAGCGTAGAGAGATGCGGCAGTCGTACGAGCCACTATCCTCGAAGCCATCGGGGCTTTCAGAAGTCATATATAGCCAGCCATCCCCTTCTCCTCAAATGAGTCCTCGGCCATCGCGGAATTCTAGTGCAGACAGCAGCCGCAGCTCGTACGATCCTAGAGCCTCAATAGACGGCGAGAAAAGCATGCTGGATAGGAGCAGCGGGGTATCTCGAGGCGAAGATAAGAATCTTAGAAGGTTACTCAGGGACTGCTTGGCTGGTTGGCTTAGCTGCAGGCTGTTTGATGAGTGCTGCTATTGTTGTTTCGACCGGTGCTGCGACAGGTGTTGCGATCGGGCTTGCGACAGGTGTTGCGATCGGGCTTGCGACAGATCCTGCGATCGGTGTTGCGACCGGTGCTGCGACCGGTGCTTCGACCGATGCTGCGATCGTTGTTGCGACCGATGTTGTGATCGTTGTTGCGACCGAGGCTGCGACCGTTGTTGCGATCGGTGCTGCGATAGATGTTGCGATCGGTGCTGCGATAGATGTTGCGATCGCTGTGAGAGGTGAGTGAATGTGGATTAATCCATCAAGCGAGTGCTAGCTCAGTTTTAATCACGAATAGGATCTGCCTCGCAATATGCACATCCTCGAATCGTGGGGCATAACATGTTCACGGCTTGCCACCTTGGGCTCTTCGATATACGCGTTATTAGTTATAGGAAAGTTACATAATGTGTTTCACCAGCAAGCTGGCCACCCTACTAAAAAAAGCCACCTTCACTGAGCGATTACTCAACACCACTATAATTAATTAGAATATAAATAAAACTAATAAATTCGTGCTATCTAGCTATACACTGATTTCTTTGGTGTCCTTGAACGTAATAGCAAAGCTTTATATTCTCCTCTGTAAGGATAGTAGCTAAGTGTATAGCAAGTTAACACCCTTTAACAAGCTAGCTAATAGCTAGAGTAGTAGGGCTCTAAGACTAATAGTAAAGGTAATCTTAGATAAAGTAAGCTTACTTCTATAGCTAATCTATTATATATAGCGTCTTAGCTATCTACTATTCTCCTATTGCGCTGGCTGTCTAAGGTAGTAATGGTGTATGGACGATCGTTAGCGACGAGAGTACCCGTTCTAGGTTGAATAGGATGAGCCCTGTTGCTTGAAAGCCATCCTGGATATTCTCTAGCTTTAGAGCCTGTAGCCTGACTAATTTGTAGATAGAGAGGAAGTCTACTTTGTCTATCACGGATCAGCGGAGGTGAGAGTAACTGGTAATTTGCTGTATTTGGTGTACTCTCCTCTAGCTATCTACGAGCAGAAAGCTCTGGTTTATATCTCCAGAGTCAACTCCACTCGTTGGTTGCTACTTAGCTACAAACCACTGAGTTTGGTGTAGCAAACCAACGATACCAAACTGATTGCTCAACAAGCTGATTTACCAAACCACCAAACCACAAACCACACGTGACATTGTCTATATAGTAGACTCTACCACGCGAGCTCCTGGATCTCGTGACTATACACGCGCTTCAGAGGTGAAAAACAGCCTACATCTAGCGGCTATAGTAGGTGTAAGGTATAAGGTAGTATATACTAGTATATAATAAAATTTATAGGAAAACTTAAGTTATCTATTATATACTTATTAAACTAAGTATTTAATTACTAGTTATACTTTATATAATAGTAATACCAAGTATATTACTAATTATACTATATATAAGCTAGCTACTTCCTTAACTATAGAGTTTAGTAGTCTTCTTAGTACAATAGTCTCTTACCCTAATCCTATTATATCATAGTACTAGTGAAGATAAGAGTGAGCTACACTATTGTGATATAGGAGGACTGTATTAAAGTCACAGTGATTCGCTGTGAAAGGATATTGGTTATCAGATAATTCAGCTACCGGTCACACTTTATATGGTATTACCACCAAATTCTAAACCGTGCATAGAATAGATAGATAGCTCGCTGCCTGCGTGATCACAACACCAGCAGCTCCTCAATACGATTCAATACAACGTGATAGACTGCACCACAACTGTGTTAGTATGAATTGAAATCCGGAACTAGATCGACAAAAATGGATTTCCTTACGCACGCCAACAATTTATACATGCGACACCCACAACCCCCTTTCTACACAGATTTTAGACTAGCTTCGATACCGTGTCCTGGAGCTTCACTGGGACCAATTTTGATTTACCCGCGATCAGGCGGATGAGCTCCTCAATGCTCCTTGACTCGCGAATCAAGAGGAGGGAGACGTCAGCAGCGAGCATTACCACGACCCAGTTGCGCAATTCAACCGCTACCAACGAGTCAACGCCATAAGAGTCGAGCGTCCGGTGAGGCAGAATGCGGTCCACTGGAGTCACCGTAAGTTTGCTCAACTCGCTCAGCACTGCGCGTCCGACAGCTTCTACTATTTCTTCTACAGTCTTAGCACGCTTGATCTGGTCGAAGTGCTCTGCGTTATTGTCACTGTCATCAGCTAGCCCTGCACCCCCGGCATTATCAGAAGCTTGGACTAGATGTGCAATGCTACGTTGCTCCAACCAGTCAGTTATATTCACGCCAGGCTCAGGAATTAAACCAAGGGTGAATTGACCCTCCGACCCGCTGTCAGTCAGGACGTAATCGAGCGTTGCAAGAAGCTCCACCATTGAAACGGGGGAGAAACCCTGTCGCTTCATAGTGGAGAACACAGTTGGAGCCTCGCTGACAAAACCAGCGTCGCCCACGACTCCAACGTCGATCGAAAACCCGGATTGGCCGTGGCTTCGTCGATAGTGCATGAAGGCATCTTGAAACGTGCATGCAGCCGTGTAATTGGCTTGAGCTGTGTGACCGCTGATACCGGCAATGGAAGATAGGACAACGAAAAAGTCCATATCAATAGGGAGGAACTTGTGCAGGTTCCGGGTTCCAGCAACCTTAGGGGCCAAGGCTGCCTCCCATTGCTGATGCGTCATTTGATCAAATAACGCGTCCTGTTTGTTGAAAGCGTTAGTCCACTGACAAAGAGCTACTTCCAAGTCTCGGTATAAGTAGTATCACTGACCTCGAGCGCCATCGCGGCATTGATAACACCTCGAACCGGGCCTGCTTCATCGACGGTCTGTAGGTCTCTTAGAACAGTTCTCACAGCTTCTTCCGAAGCAATATCGCAAGTCTTGGCAAGAACCTTGACGCCTAGACTGTGCATTTCTGCGATAATTGCCTTCGCAGCCGGAGATCTGTCTCCCGATCGTGACAGAGCGACAATAGTTCGCGCACCTCTCGTGCCGAGCCATTGTATGAGACGTATACCCAAACCGCCAAAACCACCGACCAAGACGTAGGCGACCTCGGGCAGTAGCTTTGGAATGGCGGGGCTTTCTGGAAGTGCCTGCAAAAATCATCTCGTCAGTATGCATGCTTTCGGATTGCACGTTGGCAAGGGTGATGATGAATGGTACGCACCTGGACCAGTTCTCCTGGGTCCACCGTCAGAACTACTTTTCCCATGTGCTTCCCGGTCGATATCAGGCGGAAGGCAGCCTCAATCTCGCCAAGTTTGTATGGCTGGAGGGTCACTTGATATTTTAATTTCTCGCTAGCAATCAATTCAACCACTTCATTGAGCAAGCGATACACAAGTGGTTTCTCTTCGTTTATCATTTGCACCAGATCAACACAAGCAAAAGTGATATTGCGAAGCAGGAATTTCGTCGGCATCAGCGAGTTCTCCAAGAAATCCCTTTTGCCAATCTCGATGAAGCGACCAAAAGAGGCAAGGCAGTCCAAAGACTCTCGGAACAATTCACCAGCCAGCGAATTCAGAATGACGTTGACACCTTTGTTCCCCGTTGCGCCGCGAAGCGCAGGCCCGAATGCGATAGATCGGCTGGTGAAGATGTGGCTTTGAGGAACGCCGATGCTCTCAAGATACGTGCGTTTCTCCTGAGATCCACAAGTGGCATAAACAACGGCGCCCAGAAGTTGAGCCAGGATGACAGCGGCTTGACCGACTGCTCCAGCAGCGGCATGGATGAGGATTGATTCTCCGGGCTGGAGCTTGGCCACATGGACCAGGGAATGATATGTAGTTGCCCACGCAATAGGTAGAGACGCGCCAAGTGCGAAAGAGACGTTGTCCGGGATCTTAGCACAATGGTCACCGTCGACAATAGGATAGTTATTGTAAGATTGAGCATAGTAGCTGCAGACCCGGTCACCGACTGCGAAGCGCGACGTCATCTTGCTACCAACCTCCATCACTGTGCCAGCACAATCGTTCATCATGGTTGCAGAACCGCCAAGTTCACCAGTAGCGATGAGAACGTCGCGGAAGTTGATGCTGGCCGCACGAGACTCGATACGGACTTCGTTCGGCGCTAAGCTGCGTGCATATTCGTGGTCGTCCCTCCATCGGAAGGTTTCCAGCAGTCCCTCTACGCCAAGCTCGACCTTGAGCGGTCGTGAGCGATCCAGGAATACCGTCGGCTTAGGCTTAGCTCTTGCCGTAGAGCGTACGATACTGTATTCAAGCTTCTCGTTGTGGAATAATCGATTAACGTACAGTTGTCCGTTGCGTTCGGCGAATTCGTAATCGACATCAGAAATGGTTTTGTTGAAGTCGAATGTCTCTGAGGTTAAAAGCTGGGCCATCAAGTCACTTAATCGTTCACCGTCGGCAACACGAGGTGCTTCTGGATCTAGATCGAGAGTGATATAACGAATATCGGGTTGTTCCAGTCTCAGGGACCGGGCGAAGCCTAATGTCACCGCTCCTTCTGGCACAGGTGTGTTCCCGGTAGCGCCTCGGGTGACGAGGAGCAGAGCTTTGCATAACAGGGAGGATTTCTGGAACTCATGCCACAGTGAAGGTTCAATATGGGTTGAGAGCGCTTCACACATCTCTGGATCTATCACAAGCACTGTACTAGCAATGTTCGGGATATTTTGAAGATGGCCGGTCGTTATCTGGCGCAGACCAAGTCTGTGACTCTGACGAAGATGCTCAGCGACATGGCCGAGGCTACCATCTGACGATTCGTCAAGCATGTTGCTCGCAAAGTGAAGTGAAATTTCGGTCGAGTTCCGTTGAGATTCAACAGGAGTCTTGGCAAAAACGACGCTGATTGTACCTCCTTCAAAATCGGCATAGTCGGATACGACCACTGGATCAGGTTCAAAGCCCTGTTCTTCTAGTGTCTGTTTCCATTTGTCCCTCGAGAGGATGGCTGACGACACTCGTCCTTCGTCGACGCCAGACCACCACCCGGAGAGGGAGCCAAAGACAAGTTGGTAGTAAGGCTCTGGTTTAGTGATCTCCATGAGAACCAACGTTCCGCCGGGACGAAGCAGCTGACGGATATTCTTCAGAGAAGCCGCTACGTTGGGTGTCGCGTGTACGACGTTACAGGCGATGACAACATCGTAGCTACCAGGTTCGAACTCTTGAAGGTCGGGAGGATGTGAAAGATCGAATGCCTCGTAATTTACAATGTGGCTATACTGAGCCAAGCGCTCGCGAGCGGCGGGGAAGAATGCTGTAGACAGATCCGTGAAATCGTACTGCGCGACTAACGGCTGGCCTTTATGTGACAGTGCCTGCAACAAGGGCAGTGTGGCCGAGGCTGTACCACCGCCAACCTCGAGTATTCGGAGCGACGGGTTGTATAAGCCCAGAGCTCTGCAGTACGCGTTGATTTGATCATAACAGCGAGTATTTCGCTCCTCAGAGTACATTCTGCCAAGCAAATCATTCGGCGTGAGAAGGGAGATGGAATCCGCAGTGCCGGATAGAAGATCCACAAGATTCTCGCCAACGAGCTTCACCGCTTGGAAAGCGACACTGGGATCCATTTTCATTGCTTCTCTGGCCTCCGACACTAACTCAGGAGAATCGGCGTCTGTGGTCACCAAAGATTGCAAATATCTATACCATGACTGCTGGAAGCCAGACGCAACCTGACTCGCTTGGACCTGTCCAAGGGCCCGCTTCACGTGAGCGCGTACATCTGCGTTAAGGGCAATATTTCGCAGACGAGATGATCCAACAGGAAGTGAACTCGTACAATGATCGATGACTTGCGCCCGGGTCATGCTAGGAAAATGACCTACCCACTCCGGACTATGTGCCAATTGCCGAGACCCTGCCACCTCGATACTTCCAGGTAGCTGGGCGGTTCTCATTCCTTGAACACTGATTAAAGGCTGCTCATCAAACTCAATTTGGGCGCTCCAGCAAGATCCTGCGTCTTGAGCCAGAGCATAGGTGCGTAATTCGGTTCCTTCGGGGAGTTCGAAAGCAGTCGAAATGGTGAGCTGTTCAAGGAAAACAGGGACCACAGGCGCCTTTATCTCCCGCTCCACCAGGAGGCTAGCGCATATTCCGTGAAAGAGGGTGGAGTCGAGCATTCCAGGATGTACGAGATAGGTCGATGCCCCAAAGGGGTGCGCTGAGGGCTGCAAACTTGGCATCTTGTTTGTCGTCACACAGGAATCAGTCCGCCCTTGAAGACTAACAACGTTATCAAAAGGTGAATACCACTCCATTCCGACCTGACGTGCAGTTGCATAAAACCGATTCGGTGTGATGTGGTGCGGAAAGGAGGCGATACTGCGCTCTTTGGCATCAACCACGTCACGTAGACGATCCCTGAGCATTGAAGTGTCCATGACAGCACTGATGCGACCCCGACAATGCTCAGTCCATTCTTTGCCAGATGATGTAGAGAAGATTCGGAACTCTTTCCAATCCTGCCACGAACCTTTTGCGCTCCGTGCCTCGGGTCGTAGCGACAGACAGATTTCAGTGTCCGTATCGCCCTCCCTGAGCACAAGCGCTTTAGCGAAGCTACAATTACTGAGCGAATATCCGACAACCGCTTTGGATTGGCCTCCAGTCTTGAATGCCATGAAGCGACGCATCGCCTCCAATGCCATGGCCAAATATCCGGCTGCTGGGAAAATGACTTGACCCTGTACGATGTGATGTTGCAGCCAAGGCAGCTCTTTGAGTCTTAGGAAACGACGCCATTTAGGCTCGATATGATTTACGTCGGACGACAGGTTTCCTAACAGCTCATGTGGCAAGAACTGACGATGAGTGAACTCGCGTGAAATGCGGCCTTCGTGCCAATGACGTTGCTCGTGGCTGAAAGCATATGGTGGCACATCGTTCAGAATAGATGGTAACTGTGGGCGGAAGCCGACATTCGCCTGATGAATGTCGATGGGTGCACCCAAAGCGAAAAGGTCCGCCACGGCGCGTAGCATATTTTCGGTGGCGCTGGCTTTTCTTTTGAGACAAGACACATAATGGATACGAGTTGAAGGTCCAAGCTCTTTCAATGTTTCTTTAACTGCACCCTGCATCTGTGCGTGAGGACCAACTTCCAGGAGAACATCGATCTCATGAGTATGTTGTGGTTTGTCATGATCATCACCGAGTATCATTCCTTTCAGAGCTCCGGCAAAGAGAACAGGGGAGATGAGGTTGCGAGCCCAGTAATCTCCGTCCAAAAGAAAACCAGCTGGCAGCTTTTTTCCCTTCAATGAAGACATCAGGTGTCCAGTCAGTGGACGTGGCTGAATATGCGCAATAGCAGACCGGTACTCCTCTTCTATTGTTTGCATCATTTGAGAGTGGTATGCAGCTCCCTGCGTCTTCAGCCTGCGGTGGAAAATATCATCATCCTGAAGCAGGCGTGCGATGGTCTCAATACCGTCTTTGGCGCCGGAAAGTGTAACACTCTCCTGGCTGTTGTAGCAGGCAATCTTTACATCGGTCCTGTCAGTGGCCTTGATATGGTCGATGTAAGTCTGCGCGACTTCAGGTGCTGCGCCCACGGCAAGCATGCCCCCAGAAATGCCGGTGGAAATCAACTTGGAAGTTAGACGGCCACGATGATATGCCACAGTCAATGCATCTTCGAATGAGAGGGCACCCACAGCGTAGGCCGCAGCAATTTCTCCACTGGAGTGGCCCACAACCAACGATGGACGCAGTTTCAGAGCGGCCAACGTGTCGACTAAAGCCAGCTGTATTGCGGTCGAAAGCGTCTGTCCATACTCTGGCTCATCTACACGAGAATTTTGGGCTTTCTCATGACTCAACTCGGCCAGCAGATCCCACTGACATCCCAACGTCTGTAGATGGATGTTTGCCCGGTCCAGAGATTGGGAGAAATCCGCCCAATCCTTGATCATTTCCCGGCCCATGTTATGATATTGGGCTCCTTGACCTCCGAAGACATAACCTACACGAGCTCCGTCTTTGAATGGTGCTCTGACCGTGATAGGCGTTTGTTGCAACACTTCGAGCTGTGCCAGCAAATCTTCCTCGTCATAAGCGACCACGGAAGCACTGTAGTCGTGAACGGTACGCTTGTTGACTGTCACGGCTAAACAATCTAAAAACTCGTTAGAGTCTTCCAACGCAGCGGTCGGATGCGTAATCAGATACTGCGCAAGATTTTCAGCGTTCTTGTGGCAGCTCTGCTCGTCGGCAGCACTCAAGATGAAAACACGAGGCCGTTCTGCGACAATGTAGGAATCACTAGCGGTGCTGCTGGTGCCGTTGGTACCGTCGATGCCTTTGAGCTCGTTGCTACCGTTGACACCGTTAGTGCCGCTCACGCCATTTGTGCCGTTTGTTCCCTTCATGCCGTTTGTGCCGTTGACCCCAGCGGTATCGTTTTTGAGGTGATGATGCTCATCTGCACGATCAACTATGACATGAGCATTGGTACCTCCATATCCAAAACTACCATAATCAGTACTAGTTAAGCTTTTGCATAGTATGGGCTATCTCGCCTGTTAACAGAGATACGGCGAAGAGGTTTCTTCTCGAATCTAGTAGGTATCTGTGATGAATCAGCTGAATTACCCACTCACTACCTGTATCTGCAATTCATACTTGCAAGTTCCAGCTTCCAAGCGGGATCTTAGGGTTTGGTTTTTCGTAATTGACCTGAGGGGCCACGGCTTGATTCTCTAGCATTAAGACTGACTTGATCAGCCCTGCAATGCCAGCGGCGCTCTCCGTATGACCGATATTCCCTTTGATAGACCCCATGACCAATGGTCCTTGACTTGAGTTTCGGGGGCGAGAAAGTACGTTGGCAATAGCTCGAGCCTCGATCGGATCGCCGACTGGCGTGCCCGTTCCGTGGGCCTCTACATAGTCCGTTTCAGTCGGAACAAGCCCAACCTCGGCATATGCTCGGCGGATCAATTCTTCTTGTGCCTCCCCACTAGGCACACTGATACCCTGTGGCGTTCGACCGTCTTGATTCAGTGCCGAGTTGCGGATCACGGCTCGAATTCGGTCACCATCTTTGATGGCCAACGAAAGTGGTTTCAGAACGACGCAACCACAGCCCTCCCCTCTACCATAACCATTAGCACGCTCGTCAAATGAGAAGGAGCGACCATCGGGAGAGAACATCTTTAATTTGCTCTGGTAAGTAAAGCGCTGAGGGTCCAGTAACATGTTCACGCCGCCGACCAGGCTCATCGTGGTTTCGCCATTTCGTAAGCTCTGAACAGCGTTGTGTAATGCGACAAGACTAGCAGAACAGCCCGTATCGACCGTGAAACTTGGGCCTCGAAGGTTAAAAAAATAAGAGACTCGGTTAGAAGTAATCGCAGCTCCAATACCAATGGTCTGGTAGAGTTCTTGATGTTCAGGATCTCGCGCCAAAATTTCGCCGTAGTCGGAACTCCACTGACCAACATAAACGCCAGTGGATGATCCCCAGAGCTGAGGTAGCGTCAAACCAGCATTTTCGAATGCCTCGTAGGAAAGCTCCAACGTGAGGCGCTGTTGAGGGTCCATTGCTTTAGCCTCTGTAGGTTTGATCTCGAAGAAGCTGCAATCAAATGCCGCCACATCAGTGTCCAAGAAATGGCCTCCCGCGGTGTTGGTCGTACTGGGATGAGGGTCCCCTATATCGTGGAATGCCTTCATATTGAACCGGCCTTCAGGCACCTCACTCCACGCCGATTTTCCGTTGGACAGGACGTCCCATAGACGTGATGGCTCAGAAGCACCGCCTGGAAAGCGGCAGCTCATACCGATGATAGCAATGGGCTCTGATTTCATGTTGCACGCCATCTTTCCAAGGGAATGTAGTTGGACGTAGTGTTAAAAGTTCAGTAGGGATGTCGTGTCATAGTACAGTACTTGACACGAGTGCTGGATTTCAATTTGAGAAGAATACTTTTCTGGAGGCTCGACGCAGTCGACGTCTTGGGTCTCCTTACACAGTTATGTTACCTAATAATGGGGCAGGGTTTGAGTAGATGGTATATTACTAATATTGATGAAGTTACATGTTCAACTTTTAGAGTAAGCCGCACGACACACGAACCATGCGTACAACCGCCCCAGGGACGGACTCCGTTCTTGGCTCGCGTGTTGTTCATTGATGTCTCGGCCAACGTGCTTTTTTGGTCAATTTTGTTTTTGTTTTTTGCGTGAGGATTCTTTTTCCTCCGTCGTGTCTGACTGCTCGCTGATCGCTAAGAAGTCCAATCAACGTGGCCATACCCTGTAATGGCAGGGACTCAGAACTCGGTTAGTTATTGACAAGATAATGGAAACGCAGGTAACAGATATCGTTGACTGGGGTCACTCACGCTAATCAAATCCATTCTAGCCCTGCTTTACGTCGGCGATGGTGGGCTTCCACCTTTAGATATTGGTAATTCTCAGGCGCTTCTGGTGTTTTTCAAATAACTAGCAGGTAATCAGTGGCTTCGGTGGAAATTCACGGCTCATTCAGGGCAACTCGCCATTGTCAATAGATGATCAACAATCAGCTCTAAAGTCAGGCCTTTCCTTTTTTCCAACCCAAATGAGAGAGACAGGGAATTCACTACCAATACCGAGGAGGTGAGGAGGTGAGTAGATAATGACTGGTCAGTAGCAACCTAGAATTGGTTGCCTGGTTCGTGTGTACTATTGGCTAATTGGCCAGCCAGCTAGATACACGCTACCATTTCTGGCATCCTGATCATGACATGCCGCCCTTATCTATACGCTAACTTCAAAGGAATGGTGGTATGACAAAGGCTGGAAGCTCTCCCAGTGGTATCAAAACTAGGTATTAGACTACGACAACACGAAGATTTCGCCTAGTACCATAGAAGTTCAACTCCAATAATGCGAGGCTAATATGCTTAGATATGTATGCTAAATTATCTGTATACATCATCCACTGCTTTCGAATAGTACTCCTGTCCCTTGAATATATGGAGGGCTTTAGTTACCTTGCTTATCTCCTCTATTTACTGCAGGACTTCGTAAAATTCCTCCGGCTCACAGAGCAATACATGCCGATCTTCACATGGTAGACAGCCACATGCCGCCCTACTCTAGCCTTGGTATATAAGGCTCAACTAGAAGCCAAATCCTTCAAATGATTGAAAGCTAAGTGATAGGTTTTCACCGTGAATTTGTCAGAACAAAAGCGCAGTGGTAAGTCGCGTGTGGTATCAGCGGATCACAGAGATTCAATATGACTCCTAGTATCTATTAGTCGGTCAGAATATACCTTTTGTTTATACAGCATAATCGGTAGTTATGTACGGCCTGAATCAAGTAGGTTTTAGCCAGGTTTAGCCTGATCACCTAGGCCTGATTGATACTCAGCTTGATCACGTATATAGCTAGATAGCTGCCATTTTTTGAAGGGCGTCTGAATTCTTGCTTTATCTTCGTATATATCGCGGTCGCCCCCTGCGAAGTCCATCCAATAGTTTCAATATAAATCACTATGTTATATTGCAATTCGCTATGACTAGACGATACCATATATGACCAACTACTGATTTTAGTCTAATAGGAACATAGTAATTTGTATGGAGTGTCGCAGGGGCTTCGTGGTAACAATTACAGTGCTTCATTCATATTGAGAATCGCAGCGATACTATAGAGTGAGAATAACAGTAATTCACCATGTTAGTACTTGCGAGTAGGTTGTTTGGAATTGTACCATCACAATAAAATAACAATTCTATTGGTAACTATCTACACTTGGTATAGGCAATCTTACTTCTTAATATCCATGCAAACCCACGTTGCATTCATACACTTGTTGTTAAACTAGAGAATTGGGGTTAAAGACTTCCTATATTAAGAAACTAGTAGGCTCTAAAGAAGGGCAAGAAACTAATGTATATACTCTATAGATAGTTACTAATTCAATAGCAGTCCTATACAAAGTATGATTAGTAGGTAAATACTTAGGTAGCTAGGTAGCTAGCACGCTAAGCAACTTGGGTTTTACTATAGGTTACTATGACACTGTGATATAGTAGTATCTGCTAAGATTCACTATGAATTATAGTATCTCACTATAAAACCCTATACTAACTGAGGCATATCAGGGCACCAGGGTTCACTAAGATACATTAGTAGTCAAAGTAAACCACTATGATTAGTTCATTCGACACGTGATTAACCACCACCATTTTGGTCTAACACCTATTCTTTCTTATCTCGGACTTCCTTCGTACGCATAATTCTCCAAAGAACTTTCCCATCTAATTTACAATGATAGATATATATGAACAAAAGGAGAGTTTTCAGCACGACAATGAGACCACCACAACTACCTCCACCCGCTCCCCCTCTAATGTCCCGGACTAGCATCTAGACATGGTACAGACAGGGGCTACTGTGTGTCTGCCAGAGGCAGGATCCACAAGAACCATCCTGGAAGTTGCTCACCACGCGGCACTCCTCGAACGGCAACGGGCCCGTATCTCCCCCGCATCGCTGCGTACACACGGTGCCCGCAAGCACCCCACGGCTTTGTACGAGCAAAGCGTGGAAGTAATTATCATGTCGTATGATCTTTGCAACAAAAGTTTGCACATCTGTGCTCGCGGGCACCCGCACATACACGTCCCGTGATGGTATTGCAGCCACTATCGCCTCGTCATCCTACAATAGTCAGGTCCGTACGAAGCAAACAACAGTTTGTACGTACATGAATGCAGAGGTTTTGCATCATCTGCCTATTTCCAGGCTGCCCAGTTCGGGAGAGAAGACGTACGCGTCCGTCGGCGACCGTAGTAGTAGAAATTGCTCCGAAGAGCTCGAACGAAAGAGCAGAAACACGGGCGAGGTCGAGGTCCATGATGTTCAAGGATCATTCAAAGTTAGAATTCCTCTTTCAAAAGGCTATTAGAGGTCAGTCTCGTATGGACAAAGAGCCCAAGGAAAAGGAGCAGAAAGGCTCAGGATTGAGGCAACGTAAAGAGATAGTTGAGTAGCGGCCTGAGGAAAAAGGGAAATTGAATCCAAAGGAGGATACGGTATATCCTTATATTCTATTCCCGTGCGACTTACCGCTGCCGATCATCAGAAGCCTTTGCCTATCATGGTGGGCCGCTACCTCACCGCTGTCGGCCATTGCCTCTGTAAAGTGCCTCTGCGTAATGATATGACCAAACGCTGCTTCCTCAGTATTCTTACGGAAATAGTTACACCATCCACGCCCTGACACGCTACTGGCAACTTCCACAGCTAGCTTGAGTATGACGCTACTTAGTTTGATGATACGTCACCTGGTAAAATCGTATGATCGCTCGAAATTCGCTCACTTCGTCGTTTATCTTCACATGGAGAAGAAAGGAATTCGCAACTATCCAAAGCCAAGCACAATATCTGGGTAGTAGGTCCAAGTCCGCAAATATATCATTGCTACTAAAAGAAAAGTTGCTAGTATCCATACTCGATACATACAATCTGTAGTTTCATGGTAACTATACAACGTCACGTGTGCAAGCACGTCATCCAAGCACCATGCGGTGATGAAATGTATATATAACCATCCTTCTCACCTGTACGAAGTCGATAGCAGTTATTCGACCCAACTTACTTGCCACCCCCTTTGTGATCGATTATAGTATCTACTCATCAAGATGCTCCATTCAACAGTACCAGTAGTTGATCACGTGTGGTATCAGCGAATCGTAGTAATTCGCTGTGAGTCTTGGTGTATCTCAGTGAACCTTAATATGCCTCTGTTATAACAAGGTTTCACAGTGACTTGCTTCACAGTGACTTGCAGTGATTCGCAGTGAATCTCAGTGAATGCTACTGAGTCTTGGCATCTACTTGATGTATCCCAAGGTATTAGTGTGCGTTCATAATGGATGAAATATGTTGGATTTATATCGGAGGCTCGCTGCTCTAATGTATGGATATTGGAGGATGACCTTGCCTTAATTAGACTAGTATCTTAGTTGACGCCTTGGCGGCCTTCCTCTAACTTAGTGGCCGCCTGCCTGTACTTTGAAAGTCGTACTTAGTTTCTTTAGTTGATAGTAATACACTAGTTTACTCGGCCATTAGCTCCTTTATAATATTATAGTGTATCATAGTGATTCTACGAGATCCAAAGATTACGATGAAAGGCAGTTGTATTGAGGAGCTGCTGCTGTCACGGCTAAGGCTTACTAATCCTTCTTTTTCTTCTCATTGGTTCATCACAGCCGTACTAGGCCTATTCAGGAACCAGCTCAAGCCCGCACAATAGGTGCAGTTTCAAGTAGTCATAATTAATACAAATCAGCTATTTCCTCACCTTTTCAGAACGACCGTGATAGCTGCCATATATAGTCCTTAACTTGGTGGCATCCTTTCATACGGCTAAAGAATAGCGGAAGGTTTTGATAGCTAAGCAACTAAGGTTTCACTGTGAGTCACTGTGAATCACTATATCTCACTGTGATACCTTGTATCCTATGATATACTGTTATATAAGAACTAAGGATTGAGGGAATGTATTGTATTACGAAACTACTGACCTATAACGGAGGGTAAGCAGCTGACTTATATATTCTACAGTTGGTCATCGATTTGGTGGTCGTACCATACAAAGTATGACTAGGTAGTTGGTGGATACTCGGGTATCTAGGCGACTCGGGTTCCGCTGTGGATACTCAGAACTCACAGTGAGACCTTAGTAACCGAGGTGTATCAGCGTCCGCTAAGGTACACTAATACTCACAGTGATTTTTACTGTGACTTACTAATACACCACGTAACCAACCACTGTGCTGTTTTATCTTACATATTGTCAGCCAAGATTCACTGTGAATTATAGTGCGTTACTATGGTACCCTATGATATTCAAGGTATATCAAGGCTACCTAGAATATGCTAGGAGTCACAGTGAATCTGTCAGACGAAAAATCTTAGTGGCTGATAACGTGGGATATTACTCAAATATAGTGATTCACTATGGGTCCTAGTGTATCTCAGTGAGCCCTGATATGCCTTAGTTAATATAGGATTTCACAGTGAAAAACCCCAATTTATGGTAAATCTTGGTAGATACTAGTGTGTCACAATAACTCACGTTGAAAGCCAAGTTACCCAGCTACCTGAGCATTCACCAACTAGTCATAATTTGTATGGGATTGCCACCAAATTAAAGACCATCTATAGAATATATAAGTCAGTTGCTTGCCGTCTTTTAGAGGTTAGCAGTTTCTACTCAATCAATACATTCTTTCACCCCGATCCTCAGTTCTCACAAAATCACTATGATCCTCTCATACCACAGCAACGAACCACTAAGCGTTTAGTCTAATATTTTGATTTCACCTAAATAAAACAAAAACATACATAGCAACGAGTTATACTATACTAATCATTACCTATCACAATGTATCACAGTGTATCACAGTGAGACGGCATACTTGCCTTCCTAGGTACCTAAGTCGGTAGTTATCAGAGGATTCAGCTTCCAGTCCCCATTTGTATGGTAGTACCAACGAATTGTGGAATGGGCATAAATGGGCATAGAATAAATATATCGCTGGCTGTCTGCTTAACCATCTTACTAGCAGATCCTTAATATATAGTACTTCATACCGTCACGACAATAGGTAAATACCTAAGTAGTTGGCATTTGATAGCTACTTAAGATATAGTGGGGTAATGTAAGAGAATTTGATTATCTCCGGCAGAAATAATTGTCGCACCTCACCTAGACTTAGGCTGCCGTAGTTCGGCAATGCCAAGCATGCATGGCTGCCCTGACTTGTCACTTCATCATTTAGATTCTCTTTTGTTCTCGTCTTCTTGGACAGAACCAATTATACAGAATGCAAAAATAGCACTTTCTATATATGCTATCGCGTCTCATCTCAGCTCTTCACGCTTCTTGCTTACTGGACGTGTGTGACTTTATATTGATATGCTTGGCAAGGGTCAATAACTCAAATTTACGATCGTTCTTCTTCTTCTTCATGCTATAAAAACCCATTAAAATTTCCTCCCAGCAAAGTAATTTATGTATTGTAAGTTTATGAAAAAAGCGGCGATTATGGGGGTATAGTCTATTGTCAAGGGATCCACTACAAGATATGACGTTTTCATTCATCGTCGTCTTGACAGGCCAGCAGCTCCATGTCTGCTCCGACAGATGCTATTGTCTCCGTGACGGAAACAACCTGCATGGTGAATTTCTATTAGACATAGCTCTGGATCGAGCCGATGGAATGACACTTACATTTTTGGGTTCAAAGATACTGAAGTGGTGGCCTTGAATCGAATAGCTCTTGTCAACAACTACAGAGCCAGCCCGCTCGTCCCACCCCAGCGTCGGACTGTCTCTGAACTGGTCAACAAAGGACAAGGCCGGGTGTTGCTCATTGATCACACGTTCAGTAGCACACAGCATGACGGTATACGGCTGCCGTTCCCGTCGCCACACGGGAGGGCGCCAGCCATGTAGCATGTTTACCGATAGCATGATGGATGTTTCCAGTTTGTTCGCTGCGGGAGTTGGACCGTCTTCTGAGATTGGGGATTCCGCCCCGAGATAGACCACATGGCGATAGTCAGGGAAGGGACTATCTACCATAATGATGCCATCCACTTTGACTTTAGGATCTCGAGCAAAGACCCATGCAACTTGGAGTGCAATCATGCCGCCCAGCGACCAGCCTATATTTTCGGTAAGCACTCTGGTCGTGATCGGCACTCAGGTGTCCCTTACCGCCGATCAGAATCCTGCCCTCTGGAACGAGTGATTTGATAAGAGTGTAGTATCTGCGACTCATCTCTTGAAGGCTTCTATGGTTATCGCTTCCTATGCGTGAGTCTGCGATGGCGTATACATCGCGCCCCATGGGACCAAGAGCGTAGTAGCTGGAGATAGTACCGCTTGCATCGTGAAATAGGAAGAGAGGGGTGGCAGCTGACCCTAGAGGCCGCTTCTGAATCTGTCGAATCATGATAGGTAGTGAGGGGCTTGGAAAAGATAGGATAGACAAAGGGAATAGGCAGGTTTGTGAGATTAATGAAAGTCAAATTGTGGGAAGATCAGACTGATGTTGAGCCGCGCAAGGGATGTGTCACGGTTTTGTATGTTAGCATTACTGAATACTAATGGATCCTTTGGCGTCTACAGATACGAGCCCTCGGTTTGCGAAAGCTCACCTAAGCCGAGTCCCCCGGAATAGTAGCAATATTGGAGAGTCCCATGATACTTCATCTGTAATAGCAGACAGATCCATCAGTAAGCTGAGGCGATTCTTTACGATATACGTAAAGTAGATTACCCATCTCAGCACATAAATAATCTAGGCGGGAAATCAGGTGGGGTCGGAGAGATACTGCTTAGATTGATGACTCGCTTATATTAGGCCTTGATTATAGACAATCTTTACTGTAACTCCATCAGTCAATAACTTCCCTGTTTGAGGGGGCCAAGTAATGCTGATGAAACACTGAAAGATGGAGAAATTACTGTGAGCCGAACAGGAATGAATTCTTCCCTTTTTCCAATTTTCCACACCTTATACAGAAATGGTCTGCGCCTCGCAAACGTCTCAATAGTCCCTTCAAGCTCAATCAACTCTGTCAAAATATGACTACCGCTGCCGCGGACTAGAGGAAAAGAGGCGAACACGGTACAATCTCTTATACGGGATGGGGTATGTAGCATTCATACCAAATGGTATCCAAGTGTTTGCTATCTGAGTTCATGTCTGTACACGGAACTTCTTTGCTTGATCTTAACCAGTGATAGAGCACGACCTAGGTTCGTGACGTATGCGGACTCTTGTGTCGGCTGTGGGATGACCTCCTTCGACCGTGGGATGACCTTCGTTGGCTGTGAGGGGACCTCTGATGGCTGTGGGAGGACCTTCGATGGCTGTGTGATGACCGTCGATGGCTGTGTGAGGACTTCTCAGAGGGTCTTGATCTGAAAGTCCAGTTCGCCGCGTGCCACTGTTCCCCGAATGCAGGTCCCGGGTGGAAAGCAGTCAACAGAAGAACAGCAAGGCCCATCATCCCTCCATCGAGCACCATGAATTCCGTCTCATTGTTCCACAGGTCTCCACTGAAGCCTTGCCATAGCTCAGCAACTCGGTAACTGGACCGGACCAAGATTACCACGGTCGCAAGCAACAGGCTGAAGAGGAAAAACTTGAAGAGACCGCGGTTTCGACAAGCGAATTTAGCAGGGTCCATGTCGGGCGAACCGCTCCTACATCTCAGGGAAAAGAGAGTGAGATAGAACAGGAATACAGCTAGCGAGACCACTTGCAGGATCAGACCCGCAACCATGGTGTTGGTGCCGGCTTGGACGCCGTCGCCAGTGGAGGTGTAGGCGATTGCACCTCCGGCGGCTTGGAGGACGAGCGAAAAGAAGTCGGACGTCATGAAAATCAGTGCAATAGTGCGCGGCTTCAGGAACGAGAGGTGCTGGCCGTACAGGCTGATGATACGCGCGATGGTGAGATAGATGCTGGCGGAAATGAAGACGGGGGCAATAGTCAGACAGATAAGATAACTAGGACACTCAGTCAGTACGGGAGGCGTGTTGCAATGTGGAGTGAAGTTGCAGCTCTCAAAGCTTACATGAGGAAGCCGTTCCCGTTGAATGGATTTATGTGCAACATCACTCGACCCGCATAACCGACGACCTCGAGAATGAGACCAATGGCCATACCGATTGCAAAGCCCTTTTGGTGGTAGCGGATGCCGAGCCATAGCTGCGGAATAAGAAGGATGGCAAAGTATATCGTGAAGAAGAGGTTTCCAGCGTAATTAGGGAGGTAAAGGAACGACGATTGGGCAAGGCAGCATGTTTCAAGAGTGCATAAGGAATTGCGTTCAATTGTGGTGTTGCAGTTGGCGAACGGGTCGATGGCCATAGTTGAGAAGATATCGGGAACGAAGATGTGAACGAGACTGATGTGAAGGGAACGCCCTGATATGGCTACTAAACCAACACCCTTACATACCGGCGACAACCTTGGCGTCTCGCAAACTCTACTCTTTTGAGGCACTCTAATCTCGCAGCTCACTGGACACGCTAGTAGGGATGCTGCAGACTCGAGTTTCTGAATGTCGTACATGCATCACCTCAAATTAGCTGTGATAGTAAGAGGGACTATCACAACAGCTTCGAAGTTGGATGGTGAGTCCCAAGCCTATGATGAACAAGGTGTACGTAGTCTTTCTGCCCCGGCCAGGGTATGCGTATATTGTGCATCCCGATGACTTGTCTTCGTTGCATGCCTTGTTTCTTTGCCTAAATTAGCCACCTCCAGGAATGACCCCTATGCAGGCGTATAGATACTGCTGCGCCTCTGTAGATTCATACCAGCTTAGGGGTTCTGTACCTTGGACTATTTTATCACATTGATTTTGGTGCCCGTGATCAACATCGACTCCAACCTGCAATTTTCAGCTCAAGGCCCAACCAACGTGGCACGTGGTGGCCACACTCTGTAACGCAGCTGTTATTGACGAGTTATTGGGAACGTACTAACTAACGCTGACTAAGATGCGGCTATCAGTGAACTAACATCTGAACTAGTGGGGTCTCTTACGCTTAGTTATCTGATCCTACCCTACTCAAGCCCTACACACAGCCCCTGTCTTCAGGTATTATGGGCCTAGTCAACATCTGGTTATTGAAAAGTTACCTGAAACGTCTGTATCTACCCCGTAGATACTGGATATCGAGCACCAGATGACGTGTGGCTAGTGGATAGCTGACGTTTGTTGACTATGTGCACTTCAACCCTGCCTTGTCATCTTTAGATATTACTAATTTCCAGTTGCTTGCAGTGCTTTTCAGCAAATGAAGGAAGTAACCAGGGGTAACCTCCACACTTTTCAGCTGATGCAGGGCAGTTGGTCGTCACAATTCCATGGTCAACAGTCAACCCTAAGCCAGATCCCTCGTTCTGCTTGATCCGAGTGAGAGACATCACTAGTGGATGCGAAACCATCGTATCTTTTTCTCCCGAAAGCATCCTCGCATCCTCTCTATCAGTATTCTGCTTTGACACAAGCTGCGACAGACCTTGACAGTATATTGTCGTCGCGCACCGAATTCACCAACAATACTACCCTTTCCAATCAAACATGGACAATTCCGACAACGTCGAGGCACAGCTCGAGCCATCGAAGCTCGTGCTTGGCAAAGCTGTCGCTGAACTTCTTGACATCGAGTTCGACGAACTGGAATGGGACAAGTCCTTCATATCGCTAGGTGGTGACTCCATCCTAGCAATCGATTTTATCGTTAAATGCCGCGACGCTGGCACTCATGTGGACATGAAAGAGCTCTTGATGGCCGAGAGCTTGAACACGCTTGCCGAAGAGATAGACCGGAGGAATACTGGAGCTGCCAACGGAGTTAGTATTCACACGAACGGTCACACGAACGGCCACGCGAATGGTCACGTAAATGGTCACGCGAGTGGATCCAAGGTCCATTCAGAGGTTGCTGCTCAAGATGGTCTAAACAACTCAACTACAAGCACGACTATGGTTGGTCGCTCATTGCGCTTTGCCTCCATGGAAATTACCCAGGACAAAGGACTCGCCATCATCTCGACCATGTTGGGGAACATTGTCGCTCGTCACTCGGCCCTGCGTTCAACTTGGGCCGTCTCATCAACGGGTCACTGGACACTCATATCGACACCCACATCAGCAGCGAAGGGGCGTCAACCATTTTATCTCGCAGAGAGCTCCGAGGCGAGGCAGGTGACGGATGCGTCTGAGTTGTTAAGAGGGGCTTTGCTTTCTTCTGGAGCGCCGTCGTTCGGATGTGTAGTTGTGTCCATCGATGTGCCTAAAGCTAGTCATACCATTGTGCTTGCTGCAGATGCAAATCTTGTCGACGCCCTGTCAATGCGGGTCATCGTGCGTGAATTGCGCACACTTATCGCAGGGAATCACCTTGAACTTAGCTTTGGCTTCCAGTTCACCGATTGGGTGGCTCAGAAAAGCTATGAGTATTCCGCAAGCCCTCAGCATAATGCAGGCTCTCAAAGCGCATTGAACTATCAGATTGAAAAAGCCAATGTGACCAAGTCCAAGTCAAATGCCAGTACTAGTACTCTGCAAATCAATGGGAACGCTAAGGATATTCTCACTTTCCAACTGTCCCATTTGGCGACTGAAAAGCTCTTCACGTCGCAGACGCATGCTGCGTTGAAGACAAGCCCTGTCGATATCGTGAACGCAGCTCTTTCCCACACTCTCTCTCCACTTTATCAGGACACGGAGGACGTCCTGACCATCAAATCCGCTTACAGTATCCGCGAAGAGCAAAATATACCCTCAGACTCCATAGGCTGCTACGAAGTTGAGGTGGAATTCGAAGCGCCAACTCCAGAGCAACAGGAGAGTCCAATGCATATAGTTCGCCAAGTGCGTGATGCTCGTGCCGGGTTCTCCAATCGAGAGGTCATGGAGCGGCGCACCGAGCCCGCCGCAACTATTTATGTCGACTGCACGCGTTTACAAGAAATCGAACATGAGTCTTCCTCTCCTGCTCAGTGGTTCTCGGATCCGATTCTTGGTCACGCCCCACGTATATCTGCCACGGTGGTAGCAAGCCAAGCACAATTTTCATTACACTTCGACAGTACGATTCCCGATCGTGAGCGGATTGCCGACGATTTCAAGTTTTGCCTCGAGCAGATGGTGGACGAGCTCGTCAGAACTCCTGAAATGGCCACTCTCTATGATTTCCCACTTGTCCATTGGCAATATTCCGCGCTGGACGACTTGACTACTGACTTGCAGAAGCACAGTATGGCTATCAGCGACATTGAATCGATAGCGCCTTGTTCTTCCGTGCAGGAAAACTTCTTTGTCAGTCAAGCGATCAACCCTTCGTCCTATGTCAGTCACGTCTCCGTCAGACTGCTATCCACTTCCGCCCACAGACCCACGAGCGAGAGTATTGTACATGCATGGAGAGACATTGTTCGACGTCATGCCATACTTCGGACGACATTTGTAGAGAGCAATGATCGACCCGGAAAATTTGACCAGCTTGTTGTCAAATCCACGGCTATGCCACCACGTGTTGAAGTATTTTCTTCACCAAGCAATATCAGCGACGCTCTCCCTTTCACTACGCGCAAGTTTGAAAGTCCACAGCGTCTCAGTGTCTACGAAATTAGCGCCGAGGAGCTTCAACTTGACCTCGAGATCTCGCATGCCCTGGTAGACGGTCACTCCGCTAAAATCCTCTTGCATGACTTCCGTGCCAGCTATGTACAGACTGCCTACTTCTCAGAACATCCGCTAATTCCCTACACGATATTTTCATCTCACCAGCAGGTCGCCTTAAACACAGGGACGGCGTCTGCAGGTGTTGATTACTGGACCTCATACTTGAACGACGCTAGCGAATCGCATTTGCCTGTTGTCACTAGCAACCCTCGTCTCTATGGCTTGGAGACAATTCGTTGCTCTGTGCAACTTCCTGATGGAAAGCTTCGTGCTGTCTGTAGTCAACTCTCGATTACTCCGGCAAACATATTTCACATCGCATGGGCGCTCGCCATTCGACGTATAATACTTTCGGATACGATCACCTTCTCATATATCGTTTCTGGACGTAACAGCGATATCGAGGGCGTTGAATCGACTGTAGGACCTTTGCTTAATACACTACCATGCTGTCTGACATTGACACCGGACACTAGCGTTGTGGATGCGCTGACTTTGGCGAAAAGGGATTGGCAAGATGGTCTACCATTCCAGAACATACCTATAACTGACCTGGCCGTGGGAAATACTCGATCGTTGAAGAGACTAGGAAACACGCTTCTCTCGATTGAGCGAGAAGCGACGAATAGTTATATGCTAACTGAAGAAACCTCAATGACCATAGATGCAAGGACAAGCGCAACAGACGTAAGAAGGTTCACCCCTTGACTATGGTAGATTGTGTACTAACGAAGCAACAGTTTGATCTATCAGCCAATGTGAGATTTAATGAAGAACGCATCGATTTGAGTCTCGAGTACTGGGCTTCCAGAATAGCCTCGCCGATTGCGAAGGCACAGATGACGGCATTTGGAGATGCCGTGAGATTTTTGTTAGGAGGAGAGGACACATGCATCCGCGGCTTTCCGAGTTATAGTGTTAAAGACCAAGAGGCATTTTCTAGATGGAATTCCACCATGCCGCCACGCGTCGAGCGCTGCGTTCACGACCTTGTGGAGGAGAATATGAACACTCAACCGGCTGCGCTGGCAATCACCGCTTGGGATGGGGAGATGACGTACGGTGAGGTCAACGATGCGAGCCGTCGATTAGCCTACCACCTGGTCGAGCGAGGGATTGGCCCGAACATCAAAGTAGGCCTTTGTATGAACAAGTCGAAGCTGGGCGTAGTAGCCTTTTTGGCTATTCTTCGTGCTGGCGGTGCTGTAGTTCCTCTAGGAGTGCAGCATCCAGTAGTTCGCATCGAAGGCATTGTTCAAGACACGTCCTCGCCGCTTATACTAGTCGACCGCGATCAGGAACAGCGACTGGCGGTGCTTGCAGAACATACGGAGCTTTTCTCTGTCGACTCTTTGTTCGAAGCCTCATCGACGCAGGTGGAAGAGAGGTTCGCTGAACCCTGCATCTCTGTCCGGCCAGACGACGTGGCGTGGGTTATTTACACCTCTGGTAGCACTGGGAAGCCTAAGGGTGTCTTGCTCGAGCACGGCGCTCTGGCGACGAGTATCCTTGCCCACGGGCCTGTAATTGATGTCCGGCCTCACGATCGAGTCTCGCAGTTCGCAGCGTATACCTTTGATGTTTCCATCGCAGAAATCTTCACAACGCTGGCGTTTGGTGCATCTATCTGTATCCCCTCAGAAAATGATCGATTAAATAGACTCGCACCCTTCCTAGCAGAAACGAAAGTTACCATAGCTACTTTTACTTCAACTGTAGCAGCGTTAATCCATCCGCGCGATGCAGCGACAGTACGAACGCTGATCCTGACGGGCGAGGCTGTCCAGCCCAAGGTTGTGGATCAATGGATAGAACACACCAATGTTATGAACGCTTACGGACCCTCGGAAAGCTCTGTATGGGCGACAGCTACGAAGATGATGGGGAACGGTTTGGATGCTAATATCATAGGAGAACCTCTCGCTGGCGCATTTTGGGTAGTCAACCCTGCTAACATAGGGCAATTGGTTCCACTCGGCGCGCCAGGCGAACTGCTCATCGAAGGACCCCTCCTGGCACGTGGATACTTGAATGATGCAGTCAAGACAGCCGCTGCCTTTGTCACTGATCCCCAATTTGTACAGGAAATGGGTCTTAGCCTTGGCCGCCGCATGTATCGCACAGGGGATGTAGTGCAGCAAGGCGAGGATGGATTGCTGACCTATCTGGGTCGTCAAGACACCCAAATCAAAATTCGTGGCCAGCGAGTAGAAATTGGGGAAATCGAGAGTCAAATCATTCGCCTGCTCCCAGACGCTTGTGAAGCCGTGGTTGATATGGTTCTTCCAGCAGGCGAGGCTCAGGATGGACCACAAATTCTAGTAGCTACCATCGAGTATGCGACAGGCGGACCTACCCAGAGCGACAGCAGCGGCGACAAACTACAGCTCTACGAGCCTTCACAGATTCCCCAGGATGCAAGTAAGGCCTTGGAAAGACTGGATGCTGAGCTCGGGCAAGTGCTGCCGGCCTATATGATTCCTGCGGCCTTCCTGTTAGTCTCAAGGTTTCCGATGAACGCGTCTGGCAAACTTGACCGCCGCGCTGTTCGCAATCAGCTGGGACTGATGCCCCGTAATGCGTTGAGTAGCTTTTCTCCAGCAGGCAAACAGCCGCCAGTCACTGCTATGGAAAAGGAGCTGCACGGTCTATGGGCTACAACACTAGCACTTGCGCCAGAAGATATAGGAGTGAACGACTCTTTCTTTCGACTTGGTGGGGATTCCGTTTTGGCAATGAAACTCACCGCCGCAGCGCGCAGCCAGCAAATTCCACTGTCTGTAGCTGATATATTTCATCGACCCCGTCTCGCAGATGTCGCAGAGGCTATAGAGGAGAAACGCCGCGAACAGGACGGCCTCGCGGAAGACGACCCATCTCCGATGAGTTTGTGGCCAGAGCTCGCCCAAATAAGTGATGTGGATATCGAGCGAACCCGATTACTAGAAGATATCTCAGTGCAATGTGGCGTTTCGGTCAACCAAATTCAAGATGTCTACCCGTGTAGCCCGTTGCAGGCTGGCCTGATGGCTATCACCGCTCAGCGACCGGAGGCTTACGTTGCCAGGCGTGCGTTCCGGTTGGAGGCTGAAATTTCACCTCAGCAGTTGAAAACTGCCTGGAGACAATTGGTGGAGATTCTGCCTATCTTGCGGACGCGTATCGTTCCTTCTATGCAGGCCGGTGCACTACAAGTTGTAGTACAAGAGGAGCCAGCATGGTACAACGAGACGTCGTTAGAAGAATACCTTGCCAGGGATCGAGAGACTCCCATTACCTATGGTGGCGCTCTCAGCCGTACTGCGATCGTGGAGACCGAAGCTCGTCAGTACTTCGTATGGACGACTCATCACAGCGTCTATGATGGCTGGAGCTTAGCCAAAATGTCAGAACTACTCGCGCGGTTATTAAGAGGAGAGGCCCCTTCAGCTCCGGTACCTGTCTCACGCTTTATAGCCTACCTGTCGCGACAGGACGAGGAGCAGACGACAGCTTTCTGGCAGAAGCACCTCAAAGACGCCAATTGGACTCGCTATCCAGCTTTGCCCCCACAGCATCATGTCAACCCGCGCAATGTACTTCGGCAGCAGCTCCGGATTGCGAATTCTAGTGCTGTGACAGTATCTACACTGCTACGAGCCACCTGGGCACTTTTGGTAGCCACTAACACTGGCTCTGATGAAGCGGTTATCAACGTCGTCCTAACAGGCCGTATGGCTGCCGTAGAAGGCATTACCGACCTTGTAGCACCAACCGTCACTACAGTGCCGTTCTATGCTTGTAGTTCACGAGATCAGTCTGTAAGCGAATTTCTGTCCGCCATACGCGACTCTACTACCGACATGATTCCGTATGAGCATACCGGCCTACAGAACATTCGACGCATGGTTCCTGGCCTTGGACCAGAATTTGACCCAGGCCACATCTTTGTTGTGCAACCAGCTGGCGAGAGCGATTCTATGATACCGATGTTCAACATGGATATCGAGCGTGAAGCTACTGCTATGGACGCCTTTGATGCCTACGCGCTAACAGTCGCTTGTACAGTAGGCCAGGGAACAAGTGAAGTCGAAATCGAGCTACGCTACGACCGCGATGTTCTTTCGGATGACCATGCGCAGAGAATCCTCGATCAATTTGACCATATTTCGCAGCAATTGGCGCAAAACGAGGAGATAGAGCTTTCACTGCTTCGACTGCTGCCACCAGAGGATAGTGTGCAGTTGTGCAAATGGAATTCAACCATACCACCACGAATCGAGCGTTGCATCCATGACCCCGTGCTTAGCATGATGGTCACCCAGCCCACATCGCCAGCGATCAGCTCGTGGGATGGCGAAATGACATACGGTGACGTGGACGCTGCCAGCCATCGACTGGCCTGCTACCTATCTGGACGAGGAGTAGGCCCAGAGGTGAAGGTCGGTCTTTGCATGAATAAGTCGAAGTGGGCGGTGGTAGCCATGTTGGCCATCCTGCGCGCTGGTGGTGCCGTTGTTCCCCTCGGAGTACAACACCCAGTTGCTCGCATTGAAAGCATTGTTAAAGACACGGCTATGAACATAATTCTAGTTGACTCATCACAAAAAGCCCGGCTAGGCTCTGTAATGCCACCAGAGGCAACCATGATTGTCGATGCGACATTGCATCAATCATTGCCGGTGAAGGTGAAAGGCGAATTCAGCAAAGTCACGGCTGACAATGTGGCCTGGGTAATCTACACTTCCGGGAGCACCGGCGAGCCCAAAGGCGTTGTCCTTGAACACGGCGCACTCGCTACGTCCATAGCAGCTATCGCCCGGTTTCGCTTCATTTCAAAAGAGACTAGGACTCTCCAATTTGCCGCATTCACTTTCGACGTTAGTATTACAGACATCTTCTGCACTATGATCAGTGGTGGGTGCGTGTGTCTGATGTCTGAGGAAGAGCGTATGGATGACCTGGCTGGATGCTTCCAGAGAGCGCGTGCAACTTACGCTCACTTAACACCTACAACCGTCAAATTGCTCTCACCAGATCAAATTCCAAGTCTCATAGACCTTGCTGTCGGTGGGGAGGCAATGGAATCGCAGATTATCGACAAGTGGAGCGGTAGAGTCCGTCTCATGAACTCGTACGGGCCTTCCGAGTGTGCCGTCACATGTGCGACCGCGAACATGAAAAACATCAAGGATTCTGAGAATATTGGAAATCCTTTGGCGGGAGCATTTTGGGTGGTCTACTCCGGGAATCACCACCGTCTCTGCCCTATCGGCGTGGCCGGCGAGCTCTTGATTGAAGGTCCACAACTGGCGCGTGGGTACCTGAATGATCCTATGAAGACAGCCACCGGGTTCGTGACTGACCCTGCATTTGTGAAAGAGCTGGGTCTTAGTCCCGGTCGCCGCATGTACCGTACTGGAGATGTCGTGCAGCTCAACACGAATGGCTCGTTGACTTATATCGGCCGGCATGACACGCAGATCAAGATTCGCGGCCAGCGAGTGGAAACTGGGGAAATAGAAAGTCATATTCTCCGCCTGCTGTCAGACGCACGAGAGGTCGTTGTGGATATGATTGAGGCGCAAGACGGACTACAAATGCTAGTGGCAGTCATCGAGCATGAGACATCTGAGATGCCCCGGAGGAACGGTAGCCAAATCTTGCAGCCTTACGAGTCTTCGCAGATCACTGACGCCATGCGTGAAGCCCTTGAAAGATTAGACACCGAGCTCGGACAGGTGCTGCCAGCATATATGGTTCCTACGGCATTCTTACTAGTTCCGAGGATACCAGTCAGCGCATCTGGAAAGCTAGACCGTCGTTCCGTCCGATATCAACTGAGCCTGATGCCTCGTGATTCTTTGAGTAGCTTCACAGGGTCGCCAGCTAGTAAACAACCACCGACCTCTGCCATGGAAAAGAAACTGCAGCATCTATGGGCTCAATCACTTGCTCTTGAACCAGAAGCAATTGGAATTAATCATTCGTTCTTCCGACTGGGAGGAGAGTCAGTTGCGGCTATGAAGCTGACCGCTGCGGCTCGCGCTGAGCATATACCTTTGTCAGTGGCTGACATATTCCGTCTACCTCATCTTAAAGATATTGCGGCGGCCATGGAGGAGAAAACCTACACGAACAATAATGTCGCGGATAATGACCCACCTCCGCTAAGTCTATGGCCAGAGCTAACCGGTAAAGCCGACACTGAACGAGAACGACTTTTAGCAGATGTTGCCGCTCAGTGCAACATCTCTATTGATCAGATTGAAGATGTTTACCCGTGCAGCCCATTGCAGGCAGGGCTGATGGCCATCACAGCTCAGCGCCCTGAGGCTTACATCGCCCGACGTGCATTCCGGCTAGATGCCGACCTCTCCACTCACCAATTGATGAATGCCTGGACGCGGTTGGTCGAAATGTTGCCTATCTTGAGGACACGCATCGTTCCTTCAGTACTGGCTGATGCTCTCCAGGTTGTGGTACGGGGAGAGCCGCCGGTGTGGCATGATGGAACATCGGTAGAGGACTACCTCACTAGGGACCGAGCGACTCCTATTACCTACGGCGGCGTTCTCAGTCGTACTGCTATCATAGAGAGCGATGGGGGTACAAGTCGGTTCTTCGTATGGACTACACATCACAGCATCTACGATGGCTGGAGTGTGGCTAAAATGATGGAAATGCTTACACGAATATTGAAAGGCGATCATCATTCGCCTTCCATACCAGTTTCGCGCTTCATGGCTTATTTGGCGCGCCAGGATGAAGCGCAGACAGCAGCATTCTGGCAAAGGCACCTCGAGGGCGCTAACTGGACCCGCTATCCACCGTTACCCCCCTCGCAGCACTCCATTAACCCTCGCGATGTGCTTCGGCGCCAGCTCCATATTACACCTACTGCTGGTTCAGTAACAATGTCTACACTGCTGCGAGCTACCTGGGCGCTTTTGGTCGCGGCCAATACTGGCTCTGATGAAGCAGTAATCAATGTGGTGGTATCTGGTCGTATGGCTGCCATCGAAGGCATTACCGACCTTATAGTACCAACCGTTACTACAGTTCCATTCTATGCTTTTGTCTCACGAGGGCAATCTATACGCAGCTTCCTTGCCAACATGCACGACCGTGCGACTGAGATGATCCCGTACGAGCATACTGGCCTTCAAAATATCCGCCGCCTAGTTCGTGGCCTTGGACCAGAATTCGACCCAGGCCATCTATTCGTAGTCCAGCCTGTTCAAGAGAACGAATTGGCGACGCCAATGTTCATGGACCTCGAGCGCGAAGCCACTTCCGTAGACGCATTCGACGCCTACGCGCTTACAGTCGAATGCTCGGTGGATCAAGGGACAAACATCGTTGGTATTGAACTGCGCTATGACAGTCAAGTACTTTCAGTTCATAACGCGCAGCGTCTTCTTAGCCAATTTGACCATATTGCGCGTCAACTGGCACGTAGCGCAGAATCAGGGCAGCCGCTTGGTCGGCTCACACTACTATCAGAGGAAGATAGTGCACAATTGCGCAAGTGGAATTCCAATGTGCCGCCACGTGTGGACTGTTGCATTCACGACCTCGTGCTTGAGAGGATGGCTACCCAGCCGGCGGCGGCGCTGGCCATCAGTTCTTGGGACGGCGAGATGGCCTACAGTGAACTGGATCACGCCAGCGATCAACTAGCTTGCCACTTAGTCGAGCGAGGTGTATGCCCGGAGGTCATGGTTGGTTTATGCATGGACAAATCAAAGTGGGCAGTAGTGGCTATGCTAGCTATACTACGTGCTGGCGGTGGTGTGGTCCCTCTAGGAGTGCAGCACCCAGTGGCTCGAATTGAAGGCATTGTCAAAGATACCGCGACACCTCTCATACTAGTTGACCGCGACCATAAGCAGCGTCTGACAGTCCTAGCAACTGATACGCAGCTGCTCGACGTCCACACTTTCTTCGACACATCTGTACCGAAACAGGCTAGAGTCCTTAGCATTTCAACCAAGCCATGTACATCGGTACGGCCCGAGCATGTAGCATGGGTCATTTATACCTCCGGTAGCACTGGCACGCCAAAGGGTGTCGTTCTTGAGCACGGGGCTATCGCAACGAGTATACTCGCCCATGGATCTGCGTTCGGTATACAGTCCAACGACCGATTGTCGCAGTTCGCGGCATATACCTTTGACGTTGCTATTCAGGAGATAATGACCACTCTCTCCTTTGGGGCTTGTATCTGTATCCCTTCAGAGTCCGACCGGGTAAACCGTCTCACGCCCTTCCTATCTGAAGCTAAGGTTACGATTGCGACCTTAACGTCAACTATCGCCAGCTTGGTTCAGCCTCAGCATACCCCAGCAATTCGAACGCTAGTCCTGATGGGTGAAGCTGTCCAAGCTAGGGTTGTGGATCAGTGGATTGATCACGCTAACGTTATTAATGCATATGGCCCTTCAGAATGTTGTATACATTCAACGTGTAAGCTGATTGAGGATAGCACCATGGCTTCGAATGTAGGAACAGCCATCGCGGGTGTATTCTGGGTGACAGACCCTGCAAATGTTGGTCAATTAGTCCCACCTGGCGCGCCAGGGGAGTTGCTCATCGAAGGTCCCCAATTAGCGCGCGAGTATCTGAACGACCCTGTCAAAACAGCCGCCGCCTTTGTGACTGATCCTCCATTTTGTCAAGAGCTTGGTCTTAGCCCCAGGTCTGGCCGGCGGATGTATCGTACTGGAGATATGGTGCAGCAAAATCCAGACGGCTCGCTCACTTACTTGGGTCGCCGTGACACACAGGTCAAGATACGCGGCCAGCGGGTTGAGATCGGTGAGATAGAGAGTCAAATCGTCCGGCTACTGCCAGAGGCAAGCGAGGCCATTGTTGATGTCGTTCATCCAACAGGTGAGGCACACGATGGGCCAGTGATGCTTGTGGCTGTTATCGAGTATCAGACTGCCGGGCCAACCCAGAGCAATGACAACGGGATGAATCCTTTCGAGCCCTCGCAGATCAGTGAAGACGTGCGCAAGGCCCTGGATATGCTTGAAAATCAGCTTGAGCAGGTGCTGCCGCCATATATGGTTCCCACGGCGTTTCTGCTAGTCCCAAAGATACCTGTCAATGCATCTGGAAAGCTAGATCGCCGCGCCGTCCGAGGTCAACTAGCATTGATGGACCGCGACGCTCTGAGTAGCATCGCCGGATCTCCCGCCGGTAAGGAGGATCCAACTACGGCGATGGAACATAAGCTTCAGACTCTATGGGCTACAGCCCTAGCCCTAGCCCCTGGAGCAATTGGGATCAACGACTCTTTCTTCAGGCTTGGGGGAGACTCAGTAGCCGCTATGAAGTTGACGGCAGCGGCGCGCAGCCAGCAGATACCTCTAGACGTAGCGGATATCTTTCGCCTGCCTCGCCTCGCAGATGTATCGATGGCTATGGAAAAGAAGACTCGCCAAAACAATGATGATGGCGTTATGGATGAAGACCCAGCTCCATTCAGTTTGTGGCCAGAGCTTGCGCAGACGGACATCCAGAACAATGATGCGGAGCGAGAACGACTCTTAGCACACATTGCCGCCGAGTGTGGGGTGTCTGTTGATGATGTTGAAGATATCTACCCATGTAGCCCATTACAAGCAGGGCTAATGGCTATCACTGCACAGCGTCCAGAGGCCTATGTCGTCCAGCGCGTGTTTCAACTACAGTCTGACATCTCTAGTCATCGTCTAAAGACTGCCTGGAATAGTCTAGTCAAGATTCTTCCCATTTTGCGGACGCGTATTATCCCTTCAGTGCAAGTCGATGCGTTACAGGTCGTGGTAAGGGAGGAACCTCTCTGGCACGACGAGACGTCGCTAGAAGACTACCTCGCTAGAGATCGCGCGACACCTATTGCCTATGGTGAAGCCCTCAGTCGTACTGCGATCGTAGAGAGTGAGGGCGACGCGAGTCGTCATTTCGTATGGACGACACATCATAGCGTCTATGACGGCTGGAGTGTCGTTAGAATGATGGAAATGCTCGCGAGGCTATTGAAAAGCGAGCCGATATCTGCCACGGTACCAGTCTCGCGCTTCATCGCCTACTTGAACCAGCAAGATAAAGATGAAACTGCAATGTTCTGGCAGCGTCACCTCCAAGGCGCAAATTGGACACGATATCCAGCTTTACCGTCCACCTCACATCATCATGTCCAGCCGCACGATGTCCTTCGACGCCAGCTCCAGATACCTCTAACGGCGGGATATGCGACAATGTCCACGGTGCTGCGTGCCGCCTGGTCCCTTCTGGTGGCAATGAATGTAGGTGCAGACGAAGCGGTCATAAATGTCGTCCTCTCCGGCCGTATGACTCCTGTAGATGGCATCATGGACCTTGTAGCGCCGACTATGACCACGGTGCCCTTCCGTGCTTCGGCCCCGCGAGACAACCAGTCTGTACGCGGATTCCTTGCCAGCGTACATGATTGGGCCACTGAGATGATACCGTATGAGCATACTGGCCTGCAGAATATCCGACGCATGGTTCCTGGCCTTGGACCAGATTTTGACCCAGGCCATATCTTCCTGGTCCAGCCTGCTGGAGAGAGCGAGTCAGCGAGACCTATGTTTGGTATGGGAATAGAGCGCGAAGCTACTTCTATGGATGCCTTTGACGCCTATGCGCTCACAGTCGAATGCACAGTGGGCCAGGGAATAGGCCAGGGAACAAATAACGTTGAAATCGAAATACGCTACGACCGCACAGTACTTGCGGTTGATAGTGCACATCGCCTGATTGCCCAGTTTAGCCATATTGCGCAACAGCTGGCACTTAACGCAGAAGAAGAACACCCCCTAGAACAGCTCAGACTACTATCGCCAGAGGACAGGTCTCAGTTCCTCGAATGGAACTCAACCGTCCCGCCAAACATAGAGCGCTGTCTTCACGACCTCGTGCTTGACAGGATGGTCTCCCAGCCGACGGCGATGGCCATCAGTGCGTGGAATGGCGAGATCACGTACGGCGAGCTAAATAATGCCAGCCTCCGTCTTGCACATCATTTAACTAGCCACCACGGCGTAGGTCCAGAAGTGATGGTTGGGCTATGTATGAACAAGTCAAAGTGGACGATAGTGGCTATGTTAGCCGTACTCCGCGCTGGCGGCGCTATAGTTCCGCTCGGTGTGCAGCACCCGGTGGCTCGCATCGAAGGCATCATCCAAGACACGTCCCCGCCACTCATACTAGTTGATCGCGACCATGAGCAGCGGTTGGAGGATCTAGTATCACGTATACCTCTACTCGCCGTCGACTCCTTCTTCGACGCAGCCCCAGCAAATGGGTTGGGAATACCCGACTTCTCTGTCGAACCCTGCACATCAGTACGACCCGAGCATGTGGCATGGGTTATATTCACATCCGGTAGCACTGGTAAACCCAAAGGCGTAGTTCTCGAGCATGCCGGCCTCGTAACAAGTATTCTCGCACATGCACCACTCTGGGGATTATCGACTTCAACACGCACACTTCAGTTTGCCGCTTTCACGTTCGATGTCAGTATTTCTGACGTTTTTGCAACCCTCATCTTTGGCGGCTGTATTTGTTCGCCCTCGGAGGACGACCGTCTTTCAAACCTCAATGAGAAGGCGAGCGCTTTCCGGGCGACCTATGCCAATGTCACACCTACGGTCGCTCGCCTCTTAGATCCAAAGCAGCTTCCTACACTGAAGACTCTTGTGCTTATTGGAGAGGCAGTCGATGCAGGCGTCGTGGAGAGGTGGAATCAGAGTGCTGATGTGATCAATGGTTATGGCCCCGCCGAAGCATCTATCGTCTTCCATTGCAGCCCACCCATACAAGATCCTGCGACTGCAGCAAATGTAGGACAGACGATAGCAGGTAGAGCCTGGGTGGTTAACCCAGACAGCATTGGTCAGCTGGTTCCCATCGGTGCACCAGGCGAGCTGCTCATCGAGGGCCCACTACTTTCACGTGGCTACTTGAATGACCCCGTCAAGACTGCCGCAGCTTTTTTGACTGACCCAGCATTCATCAAGGACTTGGGTATTAGCTCTGGTCGCCGTATGTATCGAACTGGCGATTTAGTTCAGCAGAATGGGGATGGCTCGCTGACCTACCTTGGTCGTCGTGACACACAGGTGAAGATCCGCGGTCAAAGGGTAGAAATTGGTGAGATCGAGAGTCAGATCATCCGCCTACTACCAGACGCACGCGAGGCAATAGTTGATGTAGTGCGACCAGCAGGTGATGCCCAAGACGGACCACTCCTGCTTGTGGCTATTATTGAGTATGCTGAGTCTGGTTCTCTTCCGAAAAGCGACAGCAGACTGGAGCCCTACGAACCTTCGCAGATCACTGATGCTACACGCAATGCTTTAGAACAACTTGACGCCGACCTTGGAAAAGTACTACCTGCTTATATGGTCCCTACAGCGTTCTTGATCGTTCCAAGGTTCCCAATGAATGCGTCTGGTAAACTCGACCGTCGCGCTATCCGAGATCAGCTTCAACTTATGCCACGCGACATACTGAGCGGTTTGACTGCCTCATCAGCTATTAAGAAAGCGCCTACTACCTCTATGGAGCAGAAACTACAGGCCTTGTGGGCGACAGCACTAGCCCTCGCCCCAGAAGCAGTAGGGATCAATGATTCCTTCTTCCGTCTTGGTGGGGATTCAGTCGCTGCTATGAAGTTGACCGCAGCCGCACGCAGCCAGCAAATACCTCTGAGTGTTGCCGATATTTTCCGTCTACAACGTCTCGAAGATCTAGCAGCAGCTATGGAAGTAAAGGAACGCGAAGATGATAGCCTCGCAGACGAAAACCCTGCTGCGTTAAGTCTGTGGCCAGAGCTTGCGCAAATTGACGTCCAGAATGACAGCAGAGAGCGAGCGCGACTCCTAGAAGACATTGCCGCCCAGTGTGACGTCTCTGCTGACCAAATTCAAGATGTATACCCATGTAGCCCGTTACAGGCAGGGTTAATGGCAATCACCGCGCAACGCCCTGAGGCCTATGTTGTTCAGCGAGTATTCAAGTTAGACCCTGGTCTTTCGACTCATCAGCTACAAGCCTCTTGGGCAAAGTTAACTGAGGCTCTCCCAATCTTGCGAACCCGAATTATTCCCTCAGTGCAAGCTGATGCGCTACAAGTCGTCGTAAGCAGCAAGCCGATATGGCACGAGGGATCATCACTAGAGGACTACATCGACACAGATCGGGCAATTCCTATCACTTATGGTGGCACACTCAGTCGTACGGCGATCGTTGACACAGGAACTTGTCGTCATTTTGTATGGACGACACATCACAGCGTCTACGATGGCTGGAGTATAGTCAAAATCATGGGTTTTCTCTCACAACTGTTGGAGGGTGGTGCACCTCCGGTTCCAGTGCCAGTCTCTCGCTTTATTGCATACCTAGAGCGACAAGACAAAGAACAAACGGCGGCATTCTGGCAGAGGCATCTTGAAGGTTCTTGGAATCGCTTTCCAGTATTGCCATCCCCTCATTACCGTGTCAACCCACGTGATGTTCTTCGATGCCGGCTGCCTCTCTCTCTAGCGGTGGGAGCTCCTGCGACAGCATCCACGGTATTGCGCGCGGCCTGGGCGCTATTGGTTGCTGCCTACACCGGCGCCGACGAAGCTGTTATCAACATCGTGCTGTCCGGTCGATGGGCTGCTATTAGAGGTATTACGGAATTAGTGGCGCCGACAGTCACTACAGTACCTTTCCGTGCCTCTATCTCGCAAGATCAGTCTGTACGCAGCTTTCTTAAAGACATACACAATCATGCCACTGAGATGATCCCGTACGAGCATACCGGCTTACAGAATATCCGACGCATGGTCCCTGGCCTTGGACCAGAGTTCGACCCAGGCCATCTCCTGGTAGTCCAGCCTGCTACAGAGAGCGAGTTGGCGTCGCCAATATCTCAGATGGAACTTGAGCGCGAAGCCACATCGTTAGAGGCATTTGACGCCTACCCACTGACTCTCCAATGTACAGTGGATCAAGTGACAGAAGTCGTCAGAATCGAATTACGTTATGATAGCGAAGTACTCCCAGTTGATAATGCGCAGCGCCTCCTGGCTCAATTCAGTCATATCACGCAACAGCTTGCCAGAAATGCAGAAGCGGAGTTGCCACTTGGTAAACTTCAACTGCTGTCGGTACAGGACAGAGAACAATTGTGTACATGGAACTCGATTATTCCACCACGCGTCGAGCGCTGTATAAACGACCTTGTGTTTAGCAAGATAGCCGCTCAACCGACAGCACCAGCAATTAGCTCATGGGACGGCGAGATGACATACGGCGACTTAGACATTGCGAGCCGTCAGCTTGCCCACCACCTAGCTGGGCGTGGAGTGGGTCCAGAGGTGATGGTTGGTTTGTGTATGAATAAGTCGAAGTGGGCGGTAGTTGCTATGCTGGCCATTCTTCGCGCCGGTGGCGCTGTCGTCCCTCTCGGCATACAGCACCCAGTTGCTCGCATCGAGGGCATCGTCAAGGACACGGCTGCCCCCTTCATACTGGTGGACCGCGGCCAGGAGCATCGACTAACGGCCTTAGCGATTGACACAAAGTTGCTGGCTGTCGACACTTTCTTCGACGCAGTAGCAGCAAAGCAAACTAGACAGCTTGGACAGTCGTCCGACTCGGATTCGTGCACTTCTTTACGCCCAGAGCACGTGGCATGGGTTATCTATACTTCTGGCAGTACGGGTACTCCTAAGGGTGTTGTACTCGAGCATGGTGCTATCGCGACTAGCATCCTTGCTCATGGATCTGCGTTCGGTATAGAATCTAGTGACAGACTATCACAGTTCGCAGCATACAGTTTTGATGTCGCTATCCAGGAAATCATGACAACTCTGTCATTCGGCGCATGTGTCTGTATCCCTTCAGAATCTGACCGGGTGAATCGTCTCTCATCCTTCCTATGCGAATCTAAGGTTACGATTGCTACGTTGACATCGACCATCGCTGGTCTAGTCCTCCCACAAGATACTCCCGCTATACGAACACTAGTGTTGATGGGTGAGGCTGTTCAACCAAGGGTTGTCGATCAATGGATACAGCATGCCGACGTTATCAACGCTTATGGTCCCTCAGAGTGCTGCATCCACTCTACATGCAAGCATGTTACCGATAGTTCAGTTGCCTTGAACATAGGAACAGCCATCGCGGGTGCCTTTTGGGTGGTAGACCCTACTACAGGACAATTGGTCCTACCCGGAACGCCGGGTGAGCTGCTCATTGAGGGTCCCCAGCTAGCGCGCGGGTACCTGAACGACCCAGCTAAGACAGCTGCGGCCTTCATTGTGGATCCACCATTCGTGAAAGAGTTGGGTCTTAGCAATGGTCGGCGGATGTACCGCACGGGAGACATGGTACAACAAAATGTAGACGGCTCATTGATGTACCTAGGTCGCCGTGACTCCCAGGTCAAGATCCGCGGACAGCGAGTAGAAGTCGGAGAAATTGAAAGTCATATCGTTCGCCTGTTGCCAGACGCACGCGAGGCTATTGTTGACGTGGTCCGTCCAGCGGGCGAACTGCACGATGATGGACCGATAATGCTAGTGGCCGTTGTCGAGTATGGGAAAGATGGGTTGGCCCGAAGCCATATAGGTAGTGAAGGATTGCAGCCGTATAACCCTTCCCAGATGACGGACACTACACGCAAGGCCCTTGAAAGACTAGACACCGAGCTTGGACAGATACTGCCGGCTTATATGGTTCCTACATCATTCCTCCTTGTCCCACGCATACCAATCAACGCGTCCGGCAAGCTGGACCGCCGCACCGTCAGCAATCAACTAGGTCTAATGGCCCGTGACGCCCTAAGTAGCTTCGCCGGGTCTCCTACTAGTAAACAGGCGCCAACTACTGCGATGGAAAAAGAATTGCGAATCCTTTGGGCTAAAGTACTGAGTCTCGCCCCAGAGGCAGTAGGGATCAATGACTCCTTCTTCCGGCTTGGTGGCGACTCAGTGGCCGCGATGAAACTGACAGCCGCAGCCCGGAGCCAGCAGATCCCTCTAGATGTAGCGGACATCTTCCGTCTGTCCTCTCTCGCTTACATTGCAGCAGCTATGGGGGAGAGGAATCGTGAGAGCAATGGCCTCGCAGATGAAGATCCAGTCCCGCTGAGTCTTTGGCCAGAGCTCACCCAAACCGACAGGACTGACGCCGACCGGGCACGGCTGTTATCCGATGTCGCCTCACAGTGCGGCATTTCTGCCACTCAGATCCAGGACATCTATCCATGCAGCCCGTTGCAGGCAGGACTGATGGCTATCACTGCCCACCGTCCCGAGGCCTATATTGTCCAGCGCGTGTTCCATCTACGACCTGGCCTCCCTACTGACAGACTAAAGGCCGCCTGGAAGAGGCTGGCCGAAGACCTCCCTATCTTGCGGACCCGTATTATTCCCTCAGTACAGGCGGATGCACTACAAGTTGTTGTCCAGGAGGAGCCGGTCTGGCACAAGGGAGCGTCGTTGGATGGCTACCTCGCGATTGACCGAGCCACTCCTGTAGCCTACGGTAGCTCACTGAGTCGTACAGCGATCGTAGAGAAGGATGATAGTAGGTACTTTGTATGGACAACACATCACAGTATCTATGATGGTTGGAGTATAGTCAGGATCATGGAAATGCTATCGCAGTTATTGCAAGGCGGGACGCCTCTTGTCCCAGCCCCTGTCCCGGTGTCACGCTTTATTGCGTACTTGAAGCGGCAAGACAAAGAACAGACGGCAGCATTCTGGCAGAAACATCTTGGACGTGCCAATTGGACTCGATTTCCTCCGTTGCCGTCCCCACATTACCGGGTTAGCCCTCGCGATGTGTTAAGACGCCAGCTGCATATATCCCAGACACCGGGAGCTCCGACAGCATCTACGGTGGGAGCTGCCGCGACAGTATCCACGATATTGCGCGCCGCCTGGGCCCTGTTAGTCGCCGCCTATACCGGCGCCGACGAAGCTGTTATCAATGTCGTACTGTCTGGACGATGGGCCGCTATGAGGGGTATCACAGACCTAGTAGCACCGACAGTCACCACAGTACCCTTCCATACTTCCACTTCGCGGTACCAGTCTATTCATAGCTTCCTTGCTAACGTCCACGACCGTGCTACTGAGATGATTCCGTACGAACACACAGGTCTCCAAAACATCCGGCGAATGGTTCCTAGTCTAGGATCACAGTTTGATCCTGGCCATATCTTTGTGGTTCAGCCCGCCGCTGAACGCGAGTCATCAGCCCCTATCTTCGATATGGATATAGAGCGTGAAGCTACTTCTATTGACGCCTTTGATGCTCACGCCCTTACTGTGGAGTGTACTGTGAGCCAAGGGACAGGTGACGTAGAAGTGGAACTACGTTACGATCGCGAAGTACTTTCAGTCGATGATGCGAAGCGTCTTCTCGTCCAATTTGGCCACATTGCGCAGCGACTAGCGCAAACTGTTGATGGAGATCAGAACCTAGGGTCTCTAAGTTTATTATCCACGGAAGATGGTACGCAGCTAGCTAAGTGGAATTCGACTATACCGCCACGCATCGAACGCTGCGTCCACGAGCCAGTGCTCGAGCAAATGATCGCCCATCCAGCCGCGACAGCCATCAGTGCATGGGATGGCGAGATGACGTACGGCGAGCTCAACGAGACTAGTCATCGACTGGCCTGCCATTTAGTTGAGCGAGGGGTGGGTCCAGATGTGATGGTAGGTATGTGTATGAATAAATCTAAGCTAGCAGTCATAGCTATGCTAGCTGTCCTACGCGCTGGTGGAGCTTTGGTCCCTCTTGGTGTACAGTATCCACTCGCTCGTATTGACGGGATCATTCAAGACACTGCCTCGCCGCTCACACTAGTCGACCGAATCCATGAACAGCGGCTAGATGCGCTGACGGCCAAAACGCAGCTATTTGCCGTCGACTCCTTTTTCGATGCGGACCCAGCGAATGGATTAGGAATACCCGACCTATCTGTCGAACCCTGCACATCAGTAATACCTGACTTGTCTGTCGAGCCCTGCATATCAGTAAGACCCGATCACATGGCATGGGTGATCTATACCTCTGGTAGTACTGGAAAGCCTAAGGGTGTTATGCTTCAGCATGGCGCCCTCGTAACCAGTATCAGCTTTCATGGCCGTAGGCTTGATATTCAGTCTTATGACCGTCTATTACAGTTTGCAGCATTCACCTTTGATGCTGCTATTCAAGAAATCATCACCGCTCTCTCGTTCGGCGCCTGCATTTGCATTCCCTCTGAAGACGAACGCATGGACCGGCTTACAGCTTACCTATCCGAGGCAAGCGTAACTATAGCCACCCTGACATCAACTGTAGCCGCATTATTAAAACCACAGGATATGCCGACTGTAAGGACACTGATTTTGATGGGTGAAGCTGTCCAGGCAAAGGTTGTTGACCAATGGATCGAGCATGCTACTATCATCAACGCTTATGGACCATCTGAATGCTGTATTCACTCAACGTGCACACCGGTCAAAAACAGCTCAGTAGCTCTCAATATTGGAATGGCCATTGCTGGTGGAACATGGGTAGTCAATCCTGCTGATATCGCGCAGCTGGTCCCAGTCGGGGCGCCGGGAGAACTGCTTATCGAGGGTCCTTTGCTAGCACTTGGATATCTAAATGACCCGATCAAGACAGCCGCCTCCTTTGTAACTGACCCTGCATTTGTTCAAGAATTGGGCATCAGCAGCGGTCGCCGTATGTATCGCACTGGCGACCTAGTAAGGCAGAACGCGGATGGTTCACTGACCTACCTTGGCCGTATCGATACCCAGATCAAGATTCGTGGTCAGCGTGTGGAAACTGGTGAAATCGAATACCATATAGGGAGGCAATCAGGTATACATGAAGCAGTGGTACTGTACATTCGTGATGGACCTCTAGCGGGCCGTCTCATCGCCACTGTCGTCTTAGGCGAGACTACAAGTGCAGGGGACCGCCATCGGCACATCACCGCTCAGCGCATTGCTAAAGAGGATGAAGAGAGTGCCAAAGTCAAGTTACGCGATGTGCAGCGTCACATATCACAACATGTAATGCAATACATGGTGCCGAGCATCTGGATACCCCTCGCAGCCGTGCCGGTAAACGCTTCGGGGAAAACTGATCGACTCGCGCTCACACACTGGGTTCAGTCATTAGCACCAGAAGAAATTTCCGACCTGATTACTATCGGGACTGACGATGTGGACGACGATGTGGATGATCTATCAGCTACCCCTATCGAGCAACAGCTGCGGCAGATATGGAGCGAAGTGCTAGGCGTGCCGCTCCGTAAGGTTACTAAGTCCGTTAATTTTTTCAGTCTTGGTGGTGATTCGATAACAGCAATGCAAGTAGTATCAGCTGGTCGAGCCCGCGGTATCCTCCTAACTGTACGCAAAATTCTTGAAAGCCAGACAATCACGGAACTCGCCGCCGAAGCACAGGCAAGCAGCGACACAGGTCTTGAAGAAGCACGCGTGCCTGATGGCTTCTTCGCCTTGTCCCCTATCCAACAGATGTACTTCAACGATATAGCGGCAGATCAACTTCGAGCTGATGGAGAACACCGTTTCAACCAAGGCGTCACGCTCGAAATTACACGCCAAGTGGGGCCGACAGAACTGGCTCAGGCTCTTGATTCAGTTGTCGAGAAGCATGCCATGCTTAGATCACGCTTTGGGCATAATCAGGAACATGGCTGGCAGCAATGGATAGAGAAAAGGCTCACCGGGAGTTACCGGCTCCTTACGCATATGGCAACCAACGCACAGTCTATGCAGACAACTATCGCGCAGTCTCAATCCTCACTCGATCTCAAACACGGCCCAGTATTTGCAGCCGACTTGATTGAACGAAAAAATAAACAGAGACAGGTTCTTCACTTGGTCGCTCACCACCTTGTTATTGACCTTGTATCCTGGCGTATCCTTATACAAGACCTTGAAGAGCTTCTTTTACATCAAAGACTGCCAAATTCGAGTAGTCTATCGTTCCCCGTGTGGCTAGAGCGACAAAGTCAGTCACTGGGCAGGTTCGATAGCGAAGCTTCACCAGTGGAGACCCTACCAGTGACGGTGCCGACAGCAGACTGGGAATACTGGGGCCTCACGCCCCGCCAGGACGTTTGGGCCAGTCTCTCTAGTGTCCATGTCGAGTGCGACTCCGAGACGACTTCGCTGCTCTTTGGCAGCGCCAACACCGCCCTCAAGACAGAACCAGTCGAAATCCTCCTCACCGCCCTATTGATATCCTTCCGAGAGGTCTTTACTGATCGACATGTGCCTGCCGTGTTCACTGAAGGACATGGCCGTGAGGCTACAGACGACACAGACTTATCAGAAACGATCGGCTGGTTCACGACAATGACTCCCCTTTCCATGCCTCCAGATGCTGATACTTTTAGCGCTGCTCAGGTCCTTAGACAGGTAAAAGATCAACGTCGGCGCATTCCTGGCCGCGGTGTTCCTTACTTTGGTAGCCGTTTCTTAACCGATCGTGGGCGTGAGCTCTTTTCAGGACACAGTCCGGCCGAAATCATTTTCAATTACACTGGGCGATTCCAGCAAGTGGAGAAAGACGACGCATTGTTCCGTTTTGACGATGATGGAAGCGCAACACCAGAAGTTGGCGGTCTAGTTAAGATATTCGCTGCGCTTGACGTCTCTGTTTCCGTAGAAGCAGGCAAGTTGCATATCAACGTTCGCTTTAGCCGTCAAGCAAGGCACCAGTCAGCTATTCGGAAGTGGATTCAGGCATATGGCAGCACGGTGGAGTCCTTCGTCCATGAGCTTGTTTCGATGGCACCGACAGCTACCGCCACCGATTTTCCGCTTATGCACCTATCCGACAGTGAAATGACAACGATTGAGCAGCAATACCTCCCTACTATCGGCCTATCGTCCACTAGCGAAATCGAGGACATTCTTCCCTGCTCGCCCCTTCAGCAAGGTATCTTGCTGACACAGCTACAATCACCGTCGACCTACTGTATCCAGCAGACCTGCCTTATCTCCGATTCGAAGCGGCCGGTCAACGTAGAGCAGTTTATTGGAGCATGGCATCAGGTTGTTTCACGGCACTCCATTCTTCGAACTGTCCTTCTTGAGCCCCTTCCAGGCCAGGAGAAATTCATCCAGATCGTTCTGAAAAAGACTAGTGCCGATGTGCTGAGTGTAGACGGTACTGTTACAGATGGGGCTGTAACCAAGTGGTTCGCCTCGCAGCCAATACTTGATATATCGAATCTCCGCCACCCACCACACCGTCTAACCGTACTAAGGACAACTTCAGGCAAGGTTTATTGTCGCCTTGATATAAGCCACGCGCTTGTAGATGCATCGTCGCTAACCCTGATCATTCGCGATCTCATCGCCGCCTATGAGGGGTCGTTACAGCCTGGTGGTTCACAATATAGTGCCTACGTTGCTTTTCTCGAAAACGGAAGGCCACAGGATGACCTCACATACTGGAAAGAGCTGTTGAGCAGTGCTGAGCCATGTATTCTACCGTCAGAACCGTCAAACGACACTGTAAAGGCGCGCCTTAAGAAGGTGTCAACCCGATTTGAACACCTGGCCATGCTCCACCGCTTCCGAGATACATATGGTGTATCAATTGCTAGCATTTGTCAGCTCGCCTGGGCTCTAGTGTTGGCAACACGAATAGGATCATCTAACATCAGTTTTGGTAATCTATCTAGCGGTCGTGACGCACCTATTCCAGGAGTACAGGAGCTGGTAGGGCCTATGATCAACATGCTAGTTTGCCATCTACAGCTGAATTGGGACGCAAAAGTATCCGAAATGGCACGTGAGCTACAAAGGCAGTCCACACAAGCATTTGACCACCAGCGAAGTTCACTTGCTTCTATTCAACATGAACTTGGTCTATCCAGAAACCAGCCACTGTTCAACAGCACGTTATCTTATAAGCGGCAAGCCATGAATGTCTCGGGCCTAGAAAGAACAGTCACTGTGGAAAGTTTATCGTCAGAAGATCCGACAGAGTATGATATCAATGTTAATATTGACGTGGCAGCGACCGGGCTAGGACTGGTCATACAATATTCCACAGCAGCATTGTCAGACGTGGCGGCTACAAGACTTGCCGATAGTCTTGTACAAGCCATCCATGTTGTATGCGAGAATGCGGACCAACCGCTCGGCCAACTAAATTTATTGTCGGGAGAGGATAGTGCAAAATTCCTCAAGTGGAATTCGACTATGCCGTCTCGCCTCGATCGTTGCGTCCACGACCTCGTACTGGATCAGATGGCTGTCCAGCCAGACGCACTGGCAGTCAGCGCGTGGGACGGAGAGATGACGTATGGCAAAGTAGAGGATGCTAGCCGTCGATTAGCCTACCACCTGGTAGAACTGGGGGTAGGCCCAGACGTGATGGTTGGCATGTGTATGGACAAGTCGAAACTTGGAGTGGTAGCTATGCTGGCTATTCTCCGAGCCGGCGGAGCTGTGGTCCCTCTTGGTGTACAACATCCATTGGCTCGCATCGAGGGTATCATCCAGGACACCGCCTCTCCGCTCATCCTAGTTGACCGCGTCCATGAGCGGCGACTAGCAGCGCTGACGGCCAGTACGCAGCTGGTTGCCATCGACTCTTTCTTCGACGCCCCGTCGACATCCGTGGTTGATACATTCACCGAGCCTTGCACGTCCGTAGGGCCAGAGCATGTAGCATGGGTGATCTATACTTCTGGTAGCACTGGCAAACCTAAGGGCGTTGTGCTTCAGCATGGTGCCCTCACGACTAGTATTTTCTTTCATGGTCGCAGACTCGATATCCAAAATCACGACCGTCTATTGCAATTCGCCGCATTTACCTTCGACGCGACGATTCAGGAGGTCATAACTGCTCTCTCCTTTGGCGCCTGTACATGTATACCTTCCGAGGAAGATCGTATGGACCGGCTCACAGCCTACCTATCTGAATCCAAGGTTACGATAGCTACTTTGACATCGACTGTGGCCGCTCTAGTCCGGCCTGAGGATACCCCAACAGTGCGTACCATCATTCTGATGGGCGAAGCTGTTCAGGCGAAAGTTGTCGATCAATGGATAGATCATGCCGACGTTATCAACGCTTACGGCCCCTCAGAATGCTGCATTCACTCAACATGTAGGAAAATCCAGGACAGTTCGGTGGCTCTCAACATAGGAACAGCGATTGCCGGTGCCACCTGGGTCGTGAACCCAGCAAGCCTTGACCAATTAGTTCCTCATGGCGCCCCAGGCGAGCTACTCATTGAAGGCCCCCTCTTAGCGCGCGGGTACCTGAACGATCCTACCAAGACGGATACTGCTTTCATCAAAGATCCTGCCTTCATCCAGGAGCTCGGTCTCAGCCCTGGCCGGCGCATGTACCGTACCGGCGATCTGGTTCGACAAAATGCGGACGGCACGTTGACATACCTTGGCCGTATCGACTCGCAGATCAAGATCCGTGGCCAGCGGGTAGAGACTGGAGAGATTGAGTACCATATAGGGAAGCAAGTGAGCGTACATGAAGCAGTGGTGCTTTACATGCGCGAGGGACCTCTAGCTGGTCGGCTCATTGCCACTGTCGTCCTAACCGACACTTCAACGGTTGGCTCAAGGGACCGCCAACAACACGCGAACGCTCAACGATTTCCCAAGGTGAAGGAAGATGGTGCTAAGCTTCAGTTGCGCGAGGTGCGACAGAGTCTATCGCAGCAAGTTATGCACTATATGGTACCAAGCGTTTGGATTCCCCTAGCAGCCGTGCCGGTAAACCCTTCTGGAAAAACAGATCGGCTTACGCTCACCCGCTGGGTGCAATCATTGTCTTCAGACGACATTGCATCCTTGACTAACACCAAGAGTAATGAAACGGATGAGCTGCCAGCAACGCCTATGGAGCGAGAGTTGAGGCACATATGGAGCGAAGTGCTAGATGTGCCGCTCCTCAGCGTAACAAATTCAGCGAACTTCTTTAGCCTTGGTGGTGATTCAATCACAGCAATGCAGGTAGTGTCGGCTAGTCGAGCCCGCGGCATTCTCTTGACCGTACGCAAAGTTCTCGAAAGTCAAACCATCCCTGAGCTAGCAGCCCAAGCACAGGTAGGCGATACCACAGGTCTTGAAGCTCGCGTACCAGAGGGTACATTCTCTCTGTCGCCTATTCAACAGATGTACTTCGACGACATGGCTGCAGATGAGCTACGCGCTGAGGGTGAGCACCGTTTCAACCAGAGCGTGTCGCTTTACATCACAGAAAAGATACAGCTAGCCGATCTAGCTCGAGCACTAGACATAGTCGTTGAAAAGCATGCGATGCTTAGAGCTCGATTTAGACAGGAACACGGCTGGCAGCAATGGATAGAGAGAGAGCTCGCCGGAAGTTACCGTCTCACGCATACGGCCACTGACACACAGTCTATGCAGCGGACTATGATGCAGTCCCAATTTTCACTTGACCTCGAGCATGGCCCAGTGTTTGCCGCTGATCTGATCGAACGAGAAGATAGGCAAATCCTTCACTTGGTCGCCCACCACCTTGTCATCGACCTTGTGTCTTGGCGCATCCTTATACGAGATCTTGAAGAGCTTCTTTTGCATCACAAGCTACCAAACGCAAGCAGTATATCATTTCCTGTATGGCTGGAACGACAACGTTACTCCCTGGGTAAGACTTCACCATTAGATGTCTTACCAGTAGCAGTGCCAACACCAAATTGGGAGTACTGGGGCCTTACCTCGCATCAGGATACGTGGGCTAGCCTTACTACCAGCCAGACTAAGTGCGACTCTACCACGACTTCGCTACTGTTCGGGAGCGCCAATGTTGCCCTCAAGACTGAGCCAGTTGAGATTCTACTCGCCGCCCTTTTTGTCTCTTTCAAGAAGACGTTCACTGATCGTTCTGTACCTGCCATCTTCACCGAAGGACACGGCCGCGAGGCAATAGACGATGAAACAGACCTATCGGACACAATTGGCTGGTTTACGACAATGACTCCCCTTGCTGTGCCGCTGGCAGAGGTTGATATTTCGAATACTGTTCATGTCCTCAGAAAAATCAAGGACCAGCGCCGACGTATTCCTGGCCGTGGTGTTCCTTATTTTGGCAGCCGTTTCCTTACCGATAGCGGACGGGAAGTCTTTTCAGGGCATGGTCCGGCCGAGATTGTCTTCAACTACGCTGGACGATTCCAACAGATGGAGCGAGAGGATTCACTATTCCGTTTGAACAATGACGATACGAGTGCAATATCGGACGCTGGTAGCCTAGTCAAGATCTTTGCTGCCCTTGATGTTTCTGTCACAGTCGAAGCAGGTGAGCTACAGATCGGCGTCCGCTTCAGTCGCCACGCACGGCACCAGTTAGCTATTCGGCAATGGATTCAAGAGTACGGCAGCGTTATCAAGAGCTTGGTCGAAACACTGGCTGCAACGGCGCCGACAGCTACAGCAACTGACTTCCCACTCATGCGTCTATCCGACAGCAATATGACCACAATCGAAAGACAGTGCCTCCCTGTTCTTGGCCTATCTTCAACGAACGAAATTGAAGATATTATTCCATGCTCGCCACTTCAACAAGGCATTTTGCTCACGCAGCTGCAATCCCCATCGACCTACTGTATCCAGCAGACGTGCCGTGTCGAGCCATCCGACCCAGCACGGCCAGTGAGTGTGGAGCGGCTAATCAAGGCATGGCATCAAGTAATTGCACGGCACTCTATCCTTCGAACTGTCTTGCTCGAGCCGCTGCCTGGTCAGGAACAGTTTGTCCAGATCGTTCTGCAAAAACCTAACACGGCTATTCGTAACGTAGAAGGCATCTCAAACGGAGATATAACTGAGTGGTTTGCTTCCCAGCCAATCCTCGACATTACGGACCTCCGGCGCCCACCACACCGCCTGACCATTGTGACAACAACTACGGGCGAGGTCTACTGTCGTCTTGATGTAAGCCATGCGCTTGTGGATGCCTCATCATTGGCACTAATTATTCGCGACCTTGTCGGCGCCTATGGAGGCACGTTGCAGGCTGATGGAGGCTCTCAATACAGTACCTACGTCGCCTTTCTTGAAGGGAGACGGTCTCACGATGACCTCACATACTGGAAAAAATTGCTGAGCACTGCTGAACCGTGCATTCTACCGACACAGGAGCCACTACACGACGCGCCCAGACAGGCGCAGCTTGCAAAGGTTTTCGAGCGGGTTGACGATCTGACTATGCTCCATCGTTTCCGAGATACATACGGAGTATCAATCGCTAGTGTCTGTCAGCTTTCTTGGGCCTTAGTTCTCGCAACATGGACAGGGTCGCCTAACGTTAGCTTTGGCAATCTGTCCAGCGGCCGTGATGTGCCTATTCCTGGTGTGCAAGAGCTAGTAGGACCTATGATTAATATGCTTGTGTGCCACCTACAACTCGATTGGAACGCAAAGGTATCTGACACAGCCCGCGAGCTGCAAGGCCAGTCTGTCGAAGCGTTTGATCACCAACGGACCTCCCTTGCATCCATTCAGCATGAGCTTGGTCTGTCTAGAAGCCAGCCGCTATTTAATAGCACTCTGTCATACAAGCGACAGACTCTGACCAGCTCCGAGCCCGCGGATATTATCGTCAAAGGCGTCACTTGGGAGGATCCGACGGAGTATGATTTAAGCGTCGGCGTTGATGTGTCACCAACTGGGCTTGAGGTCAGTATACAATATTCGACCGCAGCACTCTCGAAGATAGCAGCTACGAGGCTTGTCAAGAGCCTGGTGCAGTCTGTCCGTGCCGTGTGTGAGAACGCGGAGCGACCGCTAGGACAGCTCAGACTGCTGTCACCAGAGGACGAGGCGCAGTTGAGCAAGTGGAATTTTGTCACGCCGCCACGCATTGAGCGGTGCATCCACAGTCTAGTGCTTGACAGAATGGTCACCAAGCCGGCGGCGCTGGCCATCAGTTCGTGGGATGGCAAAATAACTTACAGCGAGCTGGATCATCTCAGTCGTCGTTTAGCTTACCATTTGGTAGAGCGCGGTGTAGGTCCGGAGGTGATGGTTGGGTTATGTATGGATAAATCAAAGTGGGCGATAGTGGCCATGCTGGCCATACTCCGCGCTGGCGGCGCTGTAGTCCCTCTCGGTGTGCAGCATCCGGTGGCTCGCATTGAGGATATCGTCCAGGACACGTCCTCACCACTCATACTAGTCGATCGTGGCCACGAGAAGCGGCTGGCGGTTCTAACAACACGTGTGTCTCTGGTCGCCATCGACTCCTTCTTCGACGCAGACCCAGACCCAGCAAAGGGGCCGAAAATACCTAACCCGTCTGTCGAAGCTTACACATCGGTACGACCTGAGCATGTGGCATGGGTGATCTACACTTCTGGTAGTACTGGTAGGCCTAAGGGTGTCGTACTCGAGCATGGAGCCCTCGCAACAAGTATCCTTGCCCATGGACCTGCGATTGGTATAGAGCCTCAAGACCGAGTCTCACAGTTCGCAGCCTATACTTTTGATGTTTCTATCGCAGAGATCATGGCGACACTTTCATTTGGAGCATGTGTCTGTGTTCCTTCTGAGAATGATCGAGTAAACCGGCTCGCGCCCTTCCTCTCAGAAGCGAATGTCACTATAGCTACATTAACGTCAACGGTAGCGACGCTAGTTCAGCCGCACGATGCTCCGGAAATACGAACGTTGGTTCTGACGGGTGAAGCGGTGCAACCAAAGGTGGTCGATCAATGGGTACAACAGGCTACAGTCATAAATGCTTACGGACCCTCGGAAAGCTCTATATGGACGACAGGCAACAGGATCACAGATGGATCCCAGGCAACGAATATAGGAAAGCCACTTGCGAGCGTATTTTGGGTAGTCAACCCTGCTAACATTGAACAACTGGTTCCCCTGGGCGCGCCGGGCGAATTGCTTCTTGAGGGCCCACTCCTAGCACGCGAGTACCTGAACGACCCTACCAAGACGACGGCTGCTTTCGTATCAGACCCTACATTTGTACAGGTACTAGGCCTAAGTTCTGGCCGACGCATGTACCGCACTGGAGATATAGTACAACAGAACGCAGATGGCTCGCTAACCTATTTCGGCCGCCGTGATACGCAGATCAAGATCCGTGGCCAACGTGTGGAAATTGGCGAGATTGAGTATCATATAGGAAAGCAGGCAGACGTACATAACGCGGTAGTTCTTCACATGCGCGAAGGACCTCTGGCTGGTCGTCTCGTCGCCACTGTTGTCCTGGGTGAGACTTTGGCAGTCAACCATCACCAGAAAGCCACTGTTCAACGCATCCCTGAAACTGAGATGAAGAGAACTACACTACGATTACGCGAGATCCAGTATGTCCTGTCACAGCAGGTCATGAACTACATGATACCGAATATGTGGATCCCTCTAGCAGCCGTCCCGGTAAATGTGTCGGGGAAGACGGACCGGCTCGCGCTCGCCCGCTGGGTGCTATCATTGTCGCCAGACGAGATGGCAGTCCTAACTGGCGCAGAGGAGGCTGAAGATGTGGAAGAGCTGCCAGCAACACCTATCGAACGACAACTGAGACAGGTATGGAGTCAAGTTTTGGGTGTGCCACCAAGCCAAATTCGCAACACTTCTTCTTTTCTCTCTCTTGGCGGCGACTCAGTGACAGCCATGCAAATGGTGGTGGCATGCCGCGCCCTCGGCCTGATCGTGTCCGTCCGCTCCCTTCTCCTGAGTCCCACTCTGGCAGCGCTTGCGCTCGAGACGCGCGCAGAAACACAGCAAGCGGGTGACGAGGATGAGGTGCCTGACGGTCCGTTTGGACTATCTCCAGTCCAGCAACTCTTCTTCAACGACGTGGCCGCGGAAGGTCTGCGCGCTGATGGGGACTTTCGCTTCAATCAATCGGTGCATCTCCGTCTGCGACGACCGGTGCAGCTCAACCATCTCACCAGTGCCCTGGATGCCGTAGTGACCAAGCATGCTATGCTGCGGGCCCGTTTCCAACGCACCACCACGGACGGTTGGCAGCAGTGGATCGAAAAGGAGCTCGATGGATCATACCGATTCCGCACTCATCAACTTCCAGACCGGACGGCGCTCACGACGGTGACGCTGGCCTCCCAGAGCAGCTTGGATCTTACGCGTGGTCCTGTGTTTGCGGCAGATCTCATCGAGACGCCCGGCGCCCAGACACTGCACATGACGGCGCACCATCTCGTCATTGACCTGGTGTCATGGCGTATCTTGCTGCGAGACTTGGAGGAGTTCCTTGTGCAGCGGATCTTGGTCAATTCTCACGCCCTATCCTTTCCTCGCTGGCTCCAACAGCAGCGCCTATTAGCCAATGTAGAGGCAGAGTCCAACTCCGCACCCTCACTGCCGTACGATGTGCCAGCCGCAAGATGGGACTACTGGGGTTTGAGCCCCGGGCAATTCACCGCAGCCGATCTCACAAACATCCGTGTAGAGGTTGATGAGGCCACGACCGAGCGGCTCTTTGGAGACGCCAACCTACCACTACGCTCAGAGCCAGTCGAACTCATGCTCGCCGCTCTCTTCCATTCCTTCGCCGCAGTCTTTCCTGATCGCGCTGTTCCAGCCATTTTTGTCGAAGGGCACGGTCGAATCTCAGACGAAGAGGGTGATGGCGCGCTCGCCGCGGAGACGGTGGGCTGGTTCACGACCATGACGCCGCTGTATGTGCCGCGCTCGAAGGAGTCTCCTGTCGATACCCTGCGCTGCACCAAAGATCGTCGACGGGCCGTGCCGGAACAAGGTATGCGCTATTTCCGCGAGCGCTTCTTGCGCGGCTCGGCGTCTCATGAGTTCGCCCATCATCGGCCCATGGAGGTTCTCTTCAACTATGTGGGACGCTTCCAGCAGACTGAGGACACAGCCGACGGCCTGTTTGCTCTAGACAACGAAGCCAAAGTGTTCGACGCCGGCGCCTCGATTCGCGTCATGGCTGCGATTGACGTGTCTGTCTCAGTTGATGCTGGCCGGATGCAGATTGGACTGCGATTCAGTAAGAAGGCCCGCCATCAAGACGGGCTCGGGCGCTGGGCAGAAGAGTACCGCATCACGCTCCAGCGGCTGGCTCTAGAGCTGTCCGTCACTGAGCCTACGCTGACCACGAGCGACTTCCCTCTTGCACGATTGGATGATGCAAGTCTGGAGAGCCTCAATCGAACAGGGCTGAATGACTTTGGTGCTCGGAATTGGGTGGATTTTCAATCCATTCTCCCCGCGACTGATGCACAGAGGCGTTTCGTCTTTGCTAACACATGTAAAGAGCAAGCTCATTATGACTGGCTTGTGTTTGAGGGTACGGGCAAGCTCGACGCTGACCGGTTCCGCCGTGCTTGCTCTGAGCTGGTCGCCCAGATTGAATCACTGAGGACAATTTACAAGAAGGTTCGTGGTAGACTATTACAGATTGTGTTACGGAAATCGACGCCGAAGGTGAAGGTCATTACCACTGCCTCCTCTATCGAGCAGGCATTGCTCGAGCTTCACAAAGACTCTCACTCTCGACCCGTTAACATTCAGAACCCAATGTTTGAAGCAGCACTCATTATCGACAAACACGCGACCAAGAGTTGCGTTGCACTCCGCCTCTCACACGCAATGTATGATGGGACATCTCTGCCTACCATTCTGGGCGCTTTTGCCTCGTTTTACAACGGTGCACAATTGTCAAGTCCACCCATTCCCTTCCGAGACTACGTGGAGGACATTCTTAAACATCAAGATAAATCTTCAGCCATTCGATATTGGGGTGAGGTGCTTCAAAAGGTATCCATGCCCCGCATTGGAACGGGTCTACCAGACGGTCACCTATTGAGGATGCGCCGAACAAACACCTACGAAGTCCAAGTTCCCAAAGCACCCATCCAAAGTATTCCTTTTGCCAGTGTGGTAAAAGCAGCGTGGGCGCTCACACTCGCGCGTCATAGCCAGTCAGATGATGTTTTGTTCGCAGAGGTTGTGGCGGGACGCTCGGCAGTTCGCTCAGCTGTTGCCGGTGCGGTTGGATGCTGCGTTGCCTTAAAGCCAATCCGTGTACATGTTCAAACAGGTTGGCAGCTCCTAGATCTACTACGGTTCATCCAAGATCAACAAATCGCCGGCATGGCCTACGAAACGCTCGGCGAACACAACGTACTCGACTTATGCACAGACTTGCCATCTAACTCGGAATTCTCGTCTGCGATCAATTATCAGCGTCAACAGCCAAGGACGACACTTCTTCGTTTGGACGACATTGACTTCATAGGCGCCAATTACAATTTTTCGCCAAAATACAGCGTTACAGACGTGGAACTGTACGTCACCGAGTCTACGGAAACACTCTATTTCCATTTGCTCGTTTCTGAGCACGTTTCAGACGAGGTGGCTGCGAATTTGCTAGAAACCTTGAATCATGCTATCGTCACGTTAGCGAGCTCAACAGCTCACAAGTCAACAATAGGAGATCTCATGGGCAGGCTGTAGATGGTAGCCTTAAGAATGTATAGAGCAGAGTAGTCTCAGTAGCAGAGCTTAGCAGGCTTCATTTCTTTTTCTTTTGTTTTGGTTGGCTTTTTTGATCACTAGGGTTATCTTACACTAGACTTAGTTCTTTCTTGTGTTTTCTCAGGCTTTTAGTAGTTTTTGAATGAAATATTAGAGTTGTCACGGTACGATACCAGACACTCCATGATGCCTGACAGTCAAGTACTGTACCAGATAGTAGCAGCACTGTGAGTCACTGTGTAAACTAAGTCACTGTGAATCAATATGAATCATTATAATCCTTACTAGGAAGCCTCTGTCACTCTGGCCTTCACCAGACTACTATGATTCCTGGCGCCTTATCGGCTACTTGTAGTCGCCTTATTCTTAGCTAGCTACACCTCACTAGATCCATGTATACAAACGACTTTGTACTGTCCCACCAGCATTGCGCTTCCTCCTAGCGCCTCCGGTGACTTTCTATTGCACTGTGAGTCACTGTGAGTCACTGCGATCTTTGTCATATTACTATAATGTTGATCATAAATGACTCGAATGCATACGCAGCAAGGAGTCTCAACCTACAAATCAACTTACTTACTATTGAAGCATTTTGATAAATGTAATGTATTGAGGGTACATAGAATGAGTGAGAAGACCTCCAATGTAGCTATCTACTTTAGCAATGATTGCTCATCTGTTTACTAATAGTGCGCTCCTACCTATTGGCCGAAGAGCCCCTGCCAACACTTACTATCTGTCACAGTGAATCACAGTGAAAAAATATGATTGCCTAGGTACTTAGTTATCAGAAGATTCGGCTGCCAGTCACTATTTGTTACATTGTTACCAGCAAATTCTAGACCATGCATAGAATAGCTAGATACTTGCAAAACGTCCTAATGTTAAGTGATGTCCCTTGGATCGATGAATAATTAGATTTTACGCTCTCTGGCTAACAGTCTGAATGTAACAGGTTCGCTCGTTCTTCGCTGCTTAATAAACTACTTGAAATTTGATTCATCATGCAAGTATATATGTGAGAACTGAGGATTGGGGTGAACAACTGTATTAACAAACTGCTGATCTCTGTAAGAGAGAAAGCGACTGAGTTATATATCGGGTCATGAAGCAGTGAGCTACCATGTAGGCAGGTACACCAGGTTTCACTGTGAATCTGTCAGACCTCAAAGTTGACTATATATCTGCCCTAAGATAGAGGCATTATGTGTTCACATTTTGCCTCAGAATAGTCCTCACAGAATCACTGTGAGCCACAGTGAAACCCTGGTATATCCCATGATACACCTAGCTTTTAACGAGGCACTCGAGGTTCACTAGTATTCACTGTGAATCACTTTGAGTCACAGTGAAACCCTGTTATACCGAAGTATACTAGGTTTCACTGAGATGCACTAGTACTCACTGTGAATCACTGTGATTCTGACTAATGCTTCACGCGACCAACCACTGAGCTTTTTGGTCTGACAATATATCATATGTTTGACCAAAAAACTCAGTAGTTAGTCAAGTGTGATATTAGCGAATCACAGTGATTCACTATACCTCCTAGTGTATCTCAGTTGGCCTTGATGCACCTTGGTTGCTTGGCTATTATAGAATCTCATAGACTCACTGTGATTCAAAGTGCATCATAGCGTCTAAGAAGGTATTATAGCGTATAATAGGGTATCACAGTGAAAATACAGTGATTGACAGTGACTCACAGTGAAACCTTAGTTACTTGGCGATCAAAGCCTTTGGCAATCAAAGCCTTCGGCAATAGGTCAAGCCGTGTATGAGGATACCACCAAGTTCAGGACCATCTGTAGAATTTGTGAGTCATCTGCTTGCTCTACTACAGAGGATAGCAGTTTTTCAATACAATAGTCTTTCACCCCAGCCCTGATTTCTTATCAAAGTTGAAAGGCTAAGCATAACCTCTACGTGAAGTTAAAGATTGCATTGCTCATATAAGGACGCAATTACTATACAACGGTACGACCAAGCATAGGTGTATTCCTTCTATTGGTGTAGATACCTGTAACTACGGCGCTCTTTCAGTAACACCCAATCCACTCGTAATGACGTTGTATCTTTGCATTCCATATTACACCAGTCCCTGTATGCTGCCCGTCGACTATGTGAGACCCGCCCGTCCTATCCTACGTCAAAAGTGACCGGGTTCTAGTTGTTTACTAGTTTCGATTTGCTCGAGAAGCACAAGGGGGTGGTAAAGCTTGCGTAGATACTATGTTAAATCAACGACGGCGTTAACGTCAGATTCGGTGAGTAATTGTCTTTCTCCTTGTAATACGAATTATTGCCAGCTATGTTCATCTATGCGGATGTATCTCGTCAGTGTCGTTGTGTCGAAGGCGGGTTGCAATTTCGACACGTCGACGAAGCCGACTGAGAAGGCGCCGAGGTCAGCCCTGCTCCCAATCTAAACCTGGCCTTCGGGATATTCCAAAGGTCTTGGAAAGACGTCACACAACCACAAGGCGACGGTCATCACCGAAAACTATACTACAACATTGTTGAGAATCAGCACGACTCATATTGCACTGGCTAGGATTTGCCATCGCTTCGGCTGATACTCCATATCCAACGCCGGTGCTAGTAGTGTCGTTAAGAACGATCTATAGCATAGTTGATGCTTTAATAGCTAGTAAAGTAACCACGATGTAACTAGGGTTTCACTTTGAATCACTGTGATACACTGTGTTAACTGAGGTACATCAGGGTTGACTGAGATGTACCAAGTTTCACAGTGATACACTGCGATTCTTTGTGACCGCACGTCACTAAATACCAAGTTTAGTCTAACACATATTGGTGACAACGCACTTAGTCCATGGAACACCTGTTATCCCCTGTGGATCGCGATAATATGTGGCTGGTTCGCCATTAATATCTATCGTGATATCTGTCTTCCCGAAGAATTTCAGACTAGGTATGGGAGGCAAGTGTTAAAGTCACTGTGCTTCACTGTGAGTCACTGTGAAAGGATATCGATTATCGGAGGATTCGGCTGCCGGTCACACTTTGTATGGTGTTGCCACCAAATAACTACTGGACCGTGCATAGAATAGATAGATAGCTCGCTGCCTCCCTGATCACAACACCAGCAGCTCCTCAATACGATTCAGTACACCGTGATAGCAAGTCAGGTGATGTGTCTGCAAAACGCATGATAACAACGCCGGTACACCTTGTAGTTAACGACAGCGGAGAGTGGAATCTTTGTCGAGTTGCCATCATGGTGCAAACGGCTAACCTTCTGTTGCCTGTCGTTTCTTTTCCAGCTTCGATCGTATCAATGAATGGACTCAAGAAACTACTCGCATGTAGAAGGTTTACCCACAGGACGAGTCTAGACTACTCCAGCCAGTCAACCAATTACATCTAAACTACGGAGTATGGAGTAGTTAGATACTCGGTACATATCAGTAAGCTAACACTAGCTTGGCATGTGCCTAGTTACCCTGCCACCCTGCATCACACGATCAAGGATTGTAGCGAGCAACTATACCATAAATGTATAAAGGCGGAAACCCTTTACTAAGAGAAGTATGTATTGTAGGGAGTCACTTATACTGCCGCCTAGGCATGGCATGTGGATACGTGGCAGTGTATCAGGAAGATAGTATCACGTAAAATATCCCTTCTGCACCTTTTGGAATCAGTTGCACAGTTCAAATCGATATCGGCTTTTTATCAACTTTTGACGGATCACGCCTACGCTGAGCCTTGAACCAAGGGACGCTATCACACGTCATCTCGCAGCGCGACAACTACATACTCTTAACTCGGTGAGAGAGTTGGTCAATTCGTCCAAATGGGGCAATGTCATCAAATCTTCGCGATAGCGAGGATCGCGGGTCGCTATCAGAGTCTTGCGGCTGTTCACCATCAATATTTATTGGGCACTTTTGCAGTGGACAGTTGGTTTATTTCATTGCATTCGTCCACTAATAACGGATGTTTGACCCATCATAGCTTGTGACCGGCTTCTCAAAATTTTCACTGATACATCAAATCGGCATCTCGTCGAACTCGAACTTTCCCGCGCTGCAACACTTCCGCCCGAAAAATGGACCGAAAAGTCTGAGATGTACTCTGGAGTCCCAGAGTTTCCGTTCATTACAACATGCATCATTCTTGGCGTAGCGACTTACCTTGACTGAGGTTATGTTGATTATGTGTTGGGCGGGCTGTGTGTGATATATCACGTGTGGTTGTACTTTCGTACTGAGACAAAATGAATAGTCGTGTATTGGTTAGATCTACCTACTCTATATAGGGGGGAGAAGAAGGCTTATAACTATCTCCTAAATCCTATATAGATATACTAATCACGTGTAATTGCACGTGATTATATAGATATCCTTTAGATTACTAAGTATCTATACTAAGTATAGATACTAGTAACTTTTTACTTTTTAAAGATATTTATTTATATAGCTATCTACTTTGCCCCTTTTTATCTCTATATAAGAGTATATTATTAGTAAGATCTATCCTTTTATAAATAGAAATAATAAGTAAGTAAATTAGATA